>WEIT01028303.1:27382-40894 GCA_013389985.1 Dryoscopus gambensis | reverse complement strand
TTTTTTGAAGGCCCAGGGAGCAAAGAAGCCACTTCCCTCCCCCTTCAGCTAATAATTAATTTTCAGCTTTTCAGGGTGCTTCAAGACCCTGCATTGTTTGCTTTAATTAGGAGCGGTAGTTAAGGAACTATTTCAGAATCCCTCCCCAGTTTTGAACTATTTTAGCTGTCGTTTCTTTCCTGGGGGAAGAAAAGGGGAGGGCAAAGCAGGAAATTGGACTGTAGCAGCACATAACATTTGCATCAAAATAATACAGCCGGCAACAGAAAATCACAATCACATCACTCAGAAGGAAGGAACAGAATACAAATTAAAGGAATAATGTAAATTTTTTGCCATTAAGCTTCAATGACCATTTGAAATGGTGCAAGGCACAAAGGTTTTGATGAGCATCATCCAGTTTGATTATTCATACTTGTGCTTCTGCTTGAATTAAAGTAGGAGTGCTAGAGCCTGTTAGAGCAAAATATTTGAATTGGTAGTGAACTCTCACCTTTACTTGCATCCATTTACTTTTCAAATGAATACCAGATAAGTTAGTGCATTTTATAATCGGCCTGTTTTCCAGTGAGTGCTGTCATTACATACCAATTTCTTTCAGAAGTGCTTCCTA
This sequence comes from Dryoscopus gambensis, assembly GCA_013389985.1. Taxonomy (NCBI): domain Eukaryota; kingdom Metazoa; phylum Chordata; class Aves; order Passeriformes; family Malaconotidae; genus Dryoscopus; species Dryoscopus gambensis. The sequence goes on along the minus strand of WEIT01028303.1, from coordinate 40,281 downwards.
AGAAACATTAAATACTTACAAATAAGGATGTGTCCATCACCGGCAGCAGCCCTCTCCGAGCAGGGCGCCGCAGGCAGGTTGCGTGTCCTCCCTCGCAGGCTGTGAGTGCGGCTCCTCCGGCCCCGCGTGGGGCTGCCGGCGCTGCCTGACCCGCATCGGGGGCTCCCTGTGGGCTCCGGGCAGGGATCCAGCCCCGCTGCCCACACCTTGCCCGGCCAGGGCGGCCTGGCTGCTGCCACGAGTCCTGGGATGTTCCGCCCTGCTCTGCTCCGTTCTGCTCTGCTCCTCTCTGCTCTGCTCTGCTCATGTCACCCCTCTGACAAACAGAGCCAGGGCCCCAGCCCGAGTCCGGGAGCTCCCGGTTTCACAGGGAAGCGCTGCCTCAGGCTCGGGGAAGGCAAAGGCTGGGCCAGGCGCTCCCACCGATGGAGGTGTTGGTGTGTGGGTGCTGCAGAGCCATGTGCAGGAACACCCCTGCCAGCCTTTCCAGCAGCAGCTATGGGAGGAAAGAGCACGGTCAGGAGCTCTCCCTCGACTCCCAGTCTGCAGCTTTCCCCCATGAGCAAGTGCTGCTTTTTCCCGGTCCCAGTACTTGCAAATGTGGAGCACAGATCGCCTGCAGAGCGGAAAAACGAGAGGAGAGACTGGTACGGAATGTGGGTTTTCAGGTGCTGCCCCACGAATAATTATGGATGTGGGGGAAAAGCAAGGAGCGGTAGGGTGGGGCAGCAGGAACCAGCCTGGAGAAGCTGCCCTGGGGCCTGGTGTGACCGGCGCGAGGAGCTGGCAGGTGTGCTGGGTGCCTCGAGAGCAAAGCCGGCCCGACGTTTGTCTGAGGAGACACAGTGGGACTAACGGCCTCAAAAGTTGCAGCAGGAGAGATTTAGATTGGATATTAGGAAAAGTTTCTGCCCCAGGAGGGCTGTTGGGCATTGGAACAGGCTGCCCAGGGCAGCAGGGAGTCACCTTTCCTGGTGAGGGGTTTAACAGAGGCGTGGATGGGACACCTGGGGACATGGGTTAGTGGCGGCCTCGGCAGCGCTGGGGGAACAGCTGGACTCGATCTCAGAGGGCTTTTCCAACCTAAATGATCCTATGGGCTCCTGAAAAAGCCGAAAGGCGGCCTCAAAACCAACGCAGAGAATCCCTGGAAGATTTGGGTTGGAAGGACCTTACAGCTCGTCTCATTCCATTGAGGGCAGGGACACCTTCCACTAGCCCAGGCTGCACCAAGCCCCAGCGTCCACCCTGGCCTTGGACGCTGCCGGGGATCCAGGGGCAGCCACGGCTTCTCTGGGCAAACCCGATCTGCTAAGCAATAATTAGGTTATTCCTAACGAGCGGGGAGCTGGCGATGCCGCCCGGAGCCATCCTCCGGCTGCTTGGAGGTGTCAGCAGCGCTCCCGTGGGCTGGCAAACACCCGCTGCGGGGCCAGCGGGAGCTGCGGGACGTCTCACCCTGCCCCGCTCGGGCGCTCTGCAAAATGCCTTTTATTAAGGCGAGGGAGGGGGAAATCAATGCGACTACACATCAAACCCGAACAAACCTCCGGTTCAGCAATTCCCCAGCAATCCCTCAGGAGCCAATGAAGGCCGGGTTATTTAAATGAGAAAGGCCGGCGATGAATGCCTGCCTTTGTCCGGGCGCTTCCCCAAGGTGATCTGGGTTAAACCCGTGCTCTCAGGGTTAATTATCAGCTGCTTTTCTTTTAAAAATGTTTTTCTCCTTATTGACACAGGGGGGTTGATTTATGTAATATCCGTCATAATTCCCAGATTTCTGTAGATTACAAGGTTATCCCCACGCACCGCTCTGCCGGCCGAGGGGCTCCGCGCTGGCCTCCCACCCCGCTCCGGCCGCCACCGCCCGCCCTCCCGCTCCCTGGCCCTCCTTAATTAGAGATGTTTAGCACGCGGGGCTCCGGGGTGCAATTAAAACCAAGTAAAACAAAAAGGCGGCGTGGAAAAGCGCAGCCCTGCTCTTTCCTTCCGCCTTCTCCCCCTCCAGCCCGCCAGGGATGGCTCCCGGGGACCACCAGCCCCAGCCCAGCAGAAGCCCAATCCCATTCTCCCCAAGTGGGGGGAACGGCCCACGGGGTCACCTCTAGGGTCACAGGCCTGCACAAGAGCCCGGAGGTGCTGCGGGCTCTCTCCTGTCCCCGTCAGTGGTTCGACAAACCCACTGGAGGAGAGGCCGGATCGGGACCCGGCTCTCCGGAGCGGGTGTCCCAAGCCTGAATACCCCAGTCCTGGGGAGATGCAGCGACGCCAACCCCTCCAGTCCCGGGCACACTGAGATGCCCCTGTAGTGCTGGGGAGGTTTCCCGGTGCCTGGGCACGGGGAGCCGGAGCAGGGCTGGGCTGGCGGGCGAGGGGAGCTCCCGGCACACGCGGCACCACGGAGACTTCGGGAGGAGCGTTCCCTTGGGCCTGGCTGCTCCACATTACTCGTCTCGCCAGGCTTATTTTTCTTCCTCCCATGCCCGGGTTTTCTGCCGTCTCCTCCCGGCCCAGTCCTTCGAAGCCTTTCCAGGCCCTCTTCCACGTCCTTGTTTTCCGGCCTGCGTGTGGGCAGCCAGGGATTTCTGACAAGGCCGAGCGCGTCCCTGCCGCAAACCGCGGCTTTCAGGGATCATTCCACTCGACTGGCCGAGAAGAAAACTGCTCTGCTAGAAACTGTGTCATAATAGTTGGGAACTGGATGACAACGCCCCGCTGCCGGGGCTGATCTATTCTCCCGCGCCAGCGTGGGGAATTGGTCTCCACCAAAGCAGAAAATGGAGCTGGCTTTTCAGGAGGATTTAAAATCCAGCAGCTCTGGAGTCACCAGATGATTGTTTTGGTAATATTTCTGTGGCTGAGCCAGCGCTTTCGTTCCAGGCAGTGCTGGTCTGCAAAGCAAATATCCCACGGGATCAAACCAGAGCTCCCCACCAAAGTTTAGCTCTGGCTGTCGGCTCCCCAGGGCAGCACTGCCGGGGATGGGAGGAGGGTGCCACTGCCTCTCAGGAGCGACTGGGGGAAGGTGGGGAAGTCCAAGAGCAGCAGCCCAAGCGATGATGAGAGGAATGATATGTGCTCTGGATCCACTCAGAAATCGAGAACATCTGCCTAGGCTTGCTTTGGGAAGGCAGGAGTGAGGTGGCTGCTCGAGAGTGAGGGCTGGGCGTCTCTGGTGAGGGCCTCACACGGGGTGACAGGGCCACCAGCAGAGCAGGGCTGGGATAAAGCCCCGTGCCCACATCTGGCTGCTGCATGTGGCACTCCGCCCCAGCTGGCAGCCCGGGAAGGGTCTCCGGGCGCTTGGAGGAATTAATTTAACCCTAGGTCTCTGCCTCCAGGGGTTTCCAGGGCAGGAGGTGCAGGCACCGCACAGCACCCACGGAGCTCGCAGCAGGTCCCTTCCGGTGGCTCCCAGCAGCGTCCCGGCTGGAGGCTGCTGGAAAAGTGACGTTCCTCCCCCATCCGATGCCAGCCCTCCCAGATGCCGCAGCCATCCCCGCACAGCTTCCCGCCGCTTCCTCTTCCTGGCGCGCCTCGCGCAGCTGGAGTTGGCTCGTGCGATAGATGGACTGGGTTCAAAAATATGACTCCTCTGAACTTTTTAACCTTACACGAAAGGGAGGAATTCCAAGAGCGAGGGGTAAAATTCAATTAACTGAGATGACAGAAAATAATCTACTGAGCGCGTACATCAGGCAATTGGAGGCTTTCATACCTTTCAAAAAGGAAATAACCTATTTCTTCCCTTGTTATCTAATGACACAGGAGTTTATTTCTCTGGAAGCAGTTACAAATCTACCTAATGGGGCCTAAATGCTGTTGCCAGGCAATTAGGGGCTCCTTGTGTGGCTAAATCTTTCATTTCCGTGGGGTGACTGGGGAGCCGTGCCCTGCCTTCCCTGCCGGGAGCACACTTTGGGCTCTGGGTGTGCCTGTGCCCTGCGGCTCTGCCCAGGGCACTCGTGGCTTTGTCACGCTGGGAGGAACTTACTCGGTGTTCGACCCAACCCGTGAGTTCTCCCGTTCCTCTGAGCTGATTCTAAACGCTCCTGTGCGAACTCTCCGTGCGGCCCGGGCAGCTTTTGGTTATGAATAAGCGCAGAGACACACGCAGGGGTATTATTTATCTAAAATATATAAGCAGGAGGAATCTCCATAAATCACAGGCTGCTGCTATCCTGGGGTTCATGACAGCCATATCTTTTTTTTTCCCACGGAAACCCAGAATACATTAAACACCCCGGGCCTTGCAAAGGGACCTTTCAGACCTGTACAATTGCTCTATTTATCCCATTCCTTTTAGCATTTAATATCTGAACTCTCTTCCACACAATCAATCTTAAAATTGCACAATCAATCTTAAAATTAGGATTTAAGCCAGAATTTATGGAGGGAAGCTCCTACATCCGCCTGTAGGAATATTGTTGTTTATGACCTGAGGAGCAGGGTGGTTAATCCTGGAGGGAGAGCCTTTGGAAAGCTGTTTTACATTGGGCTCTGCTCGCGTCAGGCCTGTTGGGGAGCACTGGTGGGCGTGTGGGCAAGGCTGTGCCTGGAGCAGGGTGCTGCAGGAGGCCCTGGGTGCTGCAGGAGGCCCAGGGTGCTGCAGGAGGCCTGGGATGCTGCAGGAGCACCGCTGCCCTGCGGTGGCACCTCACCAGATCATTCCAGAAGGCCCCTGCTTGGGCTGCGCTAATCAAGGGCTGTGCCCAGCAGTTTACTGCAGCATTTAATTAAACAAATTTACCTTTTGAGGGAAAATCCATCGCAAGCAATTTGGGTTCTGGTGTATCAGAGCCTTTTTTGAGGTTACTAGTGCTTTTAACCACTGTCTAAAGTGCAGGCGGTGTTAATTAGCATATTTAGGATTAAGTAGATTTAGCATACAGTAATCATTCCCTAATTCAGTAAGAACTATCTCTGGTGAATAGTGGACATTAATGACAGTTGCAAGAGCTTAGATATTACATAATCACTAATTACATTCTGCACAATTAGCGGAGACTCCTCAGCGTGAATGGCTAATGGCTGATTTGTGTCAGCAGCCTGTTCCGGCTGTACAGAAATATAAACAGTCTGCATAATGTTCTGAGGGAATTAGCATAGGGAAGGAGGCTATCCGTGGAGGTGGGAGCACGGATGGACAGGGCGAGCCCGGAGCCAGCGTTGTGCCTGGACACACACCTGCCCTTCCTTGGGATGACCTGAAAATGCTGCCACGCGCGTTGAGGCTCTCGGCTGCCGTGGGCAGAGGGTAAATCTGGCACCCGGGGGCCTCTGAGCGAGTCCGGGGCGTTGCACTGAGTGCCGAGCGAAGAGCTGCAGAGCTGGCACCCGCAGCCGAACCCTTGGTCTGTGGAGGCCCCATGCTCCGAGCTGGGGAGCAGCTGGGAGCGCCACACGGCCTGCCCAGCAGGAGCGGGGAGCGGCGACCCGGAAGCCCTGCTTGGTTGGTTTGGGGGGTTTTTTTTCCCACCGCTCAGTCTCTGGAAGATAAAAACGCCATGGTGTCTTGCCCGGCCACATTCAGCGTTTCCTTACCATTAGCCATTTTCTAAAAGGATGAAAAAGCCGAGTTTTGCTCCCCGCCCGTCGCGCGTGCCGAAGCTGCCCCTCGGGGAGAGGGCCTTCCTTGGGCAAACCTTCCAGGGGTTTGAGCAGCAGCGAGGTGGCAGGCGGGGGAATCCATCCATGCTCCGTTGGTTTTTAGCGACATTTGGATCAGGTCCACGGGTTCCTCCACGGGCTCCCACGTTTGTTGTGTGATTAAAATGACGAATAGCGGTATTAAGCTGAGGGAATTGTTTTGGACAAATCCCGAGCTGGAGACCAGCTCTGGGCCCCTACACCTCGAGGTATCGGGTATTTTAAATTAAGATTGCATGTGGTTTTAAAAGGCATTGTCAGAGCAAAAGCAATTTAACAAAAGGCAATGTATCTGACGGCGACTCTCCTGTCTGCCAAGTGCTCTTCTCTGTGAGCGCATTGTAGGGACGCAGATTACATCTCCTGAATATTTTTGTCTGTTGCTCGGTTCATTTTCATAATAATAACTCGCATCCGTCTCCATCCTTTCATGTTGAAGGGTTGCAAACTATTACACAAACACACCCGCTCCTGATGCAGCCACCTCCCTCCGGGGGGACAGCCGGCGGCTTTCGGCAGCGGGGAGCGGGACGCGGCTGCCCAGGGGGATGCTGACCCCAGCGGCCTCTGCTCGGGGGGCGATGAAGGGTTCCGGGGAGCCCCTGCCCGCAGCACACCCCACCTTGCGCCTGCAGCGCGGACGTGTGGGCGCATGGCTGCTGGGGAAACGCGGCGTGGGAGAGTCCCTGTCCCGCCTGTGCCGGGGGGGGACCCGCAGAGGGGACACACGGGGCCTGGAGAAGCTGTGGCCGCCCCATCCCTGGGAGTGTTCCAGCCTGGGTTGGACGGGGGGCCTGGAGCACCCTGGGATAGTCTGAGGTGTCCCTGCCCAAGGCAGTGGGTGGAACGAGATGGGCTTTAAGGTCCTTCCAAGCCAGACTGGTCTGGGATTCCATGTCCGAACGAAAACCCTGGGAAGCCCTGGAAGCCTCAGCGAGGCTGCAGCACACAGGTAGCTGTGCCCTGTTCCACACCAGCAGGCAGGACTCGGGGAGGGTTGATAATGTCTGCAGTGTTGTTTCCCAACAGCTGGCACGTTCAGCGTGGAGGCTGAAAATACTGGCCTTCCTTCGGGTGCCTTGCGCAGAAACCCCGTTTCTTCACCTCTCTGGGGCTGCTGGCCGGGCCTAAGGCATGCCGGCCCTGGCATGAGGCAGGGGTGAGGCCTGCGGGATTTCTCCTCAGCGTGCTGGGGAGGAGCAGCTCGGCGGGGCCGACGCAGCACACGGAGAGCGCCATGTCCGGTCAGGGGGTCGCTGAGAGCCACGCTCCCGGGCGTCACCGGCGGCCTTCCCGCGGCAACGACCGAGCGTGGCACGTGCCGTGCCCTCCTCGTCGCCAGCCTCGGAGCCTCGCGGCTCCTCCAGGCCTGGCGCCGGGGGCTGGAGATGGGTCACGGGCCGCGGCGTGGGGCAGCATTTCCCTAAGTGCTGTTTGCCGAGGCAGGTGCTATTCCTTGCATTATCGCCGGGACATTTAAATCTCACTGATTGGCATTGTTGTCTCAAAGACGGTGTTTTTCCTGCTGAGAAACTGCATTAGATCGGCGGAATGGAGCTCATTTCCATTCACTCAGCAGTCTCTCTAGAAATGACATGCAGTGCTTGAAACTGTTTATTTCCAAATTCAGGCCTCCTCCGCATCAGTCATCAGCTTCAATTACCAGTTTTCCGGAGCCGAGCCATCAGGCAGTCTGACACGAGGGTCCAACCTAATTCCCACCTTCTCCAAAGTCAAGAGCATAATGTGCAGATGAAAAGGTGGAAAATAGCCTGGACTTCATTAGCATGCAGAGCCCGGCTGTTCATTTGCTTGCTGCGAATGGAAGTTCTGACACTCGGCGCCTTCTGCAATATGAGAAAAGTCCTCTTCAGAGTATATGATGTCCTCACCAGCCAGCAAAGGTCATCAAAAAGGCAGGCGCTGACCTTGCTCCCTGCTCTTCATGACTAGTTTATTGATTCCAGGAACACCTCATTACATGCCGGATCAACATATTATTGCCATGTTCAGCAGCTGAATTGTTTACAAGTGTCTTTATAACCAGCAAAAAGCCTTCCGGATGATGCATGACTACACTCATTTGGATGTGACCTGCCAATTAGATGTTATCCGATCCGGTGCCGTGTGTCCTGATCCCTGACCGGGCCCGCTGCCCTGCATCAGCACGGGCCCATTTACTACTTCTTTCGAACGGCTCTTTGGCAAAGTGTCCATTAGCCTGTCAGTCTGTAAATATTTTATTTTTTTGCCTCGGCGGCAGAGGCGCCGCCGCCGCTGCTCCCGCTCCGTCATTTGCTATGCATGAGGTTGATAATCAGCCGGGGGAGGCGAGGGGGTGTTTTATGGCGGCGTCTGATGGCCCACCCCATTTGCAGTCAGCGTGCGTGGCCGGCGCTCCCGCGCCGCGTGCCGGCCCCGCCGCAGGGACCCAGCATATTTTATTCCGGCGCCGGCACTGCGAGGCTGCTGATTTATCGCGGCAGCGAGCCCCCCCTCCGTGCTCAGCCTTCCCCTGCCCTGCCTCCGAAGGCCCCATAACTTACCACCCAGCAAATGCATTTCCCCCTTCCCCATCTCTCCAGCGTTCTCCCTCGTTAATATATTGCTCTGCGTTATTCATCCCGGCCCGCGGCCGGGCGGCTCGGGGTATTTGCACGCGCGGAGATGTGAGAATTTCAAAAATAAATCACAGAGCACAACTACTATTTTAATCTCTCATTACAGACACTTCTGCGGCTCCATAAAGCAGAGAGTGGCGCGGTGACTCGACCAGCGAGTCCGTAAAGAGAGAGCGCCGTGCCAAAAAGCGGCGCTGGGATCGTGGCTTCCGGGCACCCGTCTGCGCAGGCTGGGGTTGTGATTTTTCTGCTGCGGCCTTTGGTGGTGGTGGTGGGATGGCTGAGATGCCAAAGGAAGCTCTGTGCAGCCCTGGATGTGGCTGACGTGGCCGTGCCAGGATGTCCGTGGGGTCCGTGGCCTAGCTGGAAGGTGATGAAATGTTCCCACCCGTGGCGCTCTCTGCCCAGAGCGCTGCAAACATTAGTTAAGTTGCCCGGCACCCCTTGGTAAGTGTCACCACTGAAATCCCCTCGCTGGGGTCAGATCTGGGGACCGGAAGGGCTAAAGAGCTCCAAGGGTGAACCCACGGCCCCAAAAGCACCGCATCTCCAGCATCCTGCTCTCCAGAGCCAGCGTTGCATCTTCCCAATCCCAAAACCCACCGTGCCAGGCCCCGGGCTGCTGAACCGCAGGGATGTGTGAGGAGCGAGGGATGCCTGCACTGGCTGACAGAAAGCAGCTGGGGTCCAATTCCTTTTTACAACACAGAGCTTTGGGAATTGGGGGCTGGAAAAAGAGGGGTTTGAATTCCTTAAAACAGCACAATCAGCTCCCCAAATAAAAACCGGGATGTGTTTTTTTAATTAGAGCTGAGGCAAAATACACTCTCAGGTCAGAGTAGCCTCTGGCTCCAGAGACAGCACAGTGCACTGATCTGAATTTCGGAAAGGAAGGGAAAAAGCTTCCATTTCCTAGCAAATCCCTGGCTCTGGGCAGCCCTGGAGCTGCTGGTGTTGAATATTCAGAGGGCTGATTCCCCACGGTGAGCTCGGCACCGGCGCGGCGGCCAGGTACCAGCGCGGGCTGGCACAGCGGGAACGGAGCCTGGGAGCTCCAAATCCCAAATGTGGCATCTCCACCTGGGCGCCGGGATCTCCCTCCCACCGGGCAGGTACCAGATGCTGGCCTGTCCCACAGCCCCAGTGTGGGGCCTGGCGTTATTTTTGCTGTGATGAGCCCGCTGTGCTTTATCAAGCCCCAGCCATCCGTCCAAATTTGGCACTTCATCCCTTCGCCTCTGTTTGTGTCCCTGTCTCCGGATTCCTGCTCACGGTGTACATTCTCTTTTTGTATGGGAGAAAAAAATCAGCTCTTCATGACAGCAAACCTGAAAGTTGCGTGGCTACAGAGAGGAGCATTAACCTTTCCTTTAGCTTGGAGAGCTTAACAATCTTTTAAAAATCAATTTTTTATTAATTTTGGAGTGATGCTTAACGCCTGAGGGGAGTGAGGAGCGGCGGCATCGCCAGGGGAGCTCTTTGCCGCTCTAACTTAAGGTCAGGCCTGTGAGTGCTGCAGGAACTGTGGCCCATGCAAACATGGAATCATGGAATTGTTAAGGTTGGGAAAGCCCTCTAAGGTCACTGAGCCCAAGCGTTCCTCCGGCGCTGCCAAGGCCACCACTGAACCGCGTCCCCAAGTGCCACACACCCACACATCTTCTAAACCCCGCCAGGGCTGGGGACTCCACCCCTGCCCAGCTCCAGGCTGGCCAAGCACCGCATCTTCCCATACGGCCCACGGGGGTGAATTAAACTGGTGGTGCGTGGCCAGCCGGGAGCTGGACCTCTGCATCCATGCGGGGAAGGATGAAGGAGCCACCTCAATTTTATTGTGAGACTGGGTTTCCCGGGGAGAAAATCAGGATGTCCTTCGTGGGCTGAAATTTGGGCTTGGCAGGGCAACCATCAGCCGCTCCCCCTTGGAGACTGGGGCGCGGAGACAGCCAGGAGAACCCGTCCCCTTTCCGGGGGGCTGTGTAGGGAAGGAAGCAGCTGAGGGGCTGTAAATCCTGTGCCCAGCGAGAGCAGTTCATGGGGTCACGGACCTCGCACGGATCCGCCCGGAGCCCGGCGCTGGGGGACGGGGCCCGGCCCCGCGGCACGCGCGAGCCTCTCCGGGTGGTGGGCACACGCAGGGGAGGGCAGGCCGTTATTAATTACTGGTAATTACTTATTTTACATAGCGTTCTCTGTGGGGTTTTGCTGCAAGGGGCTGCTGGTATTTTAGGGATAAGCAGGGTGAATCTCTGCCCGTGCAGCTGAATCCCTGGGACGGGGCTCCGAAGCCGCCGGCGCAGCCCTGGCCGAGTGTTTCCAAACCGAATACTCACTGGGTTGGCAGATAATTCAGAAACTATTTGTATGAGCTGTTTATCAAATTATTAACTGCACAGATGTTGTTTGGTTGAAGAGCAGCTGAACCTTCTCTCTGCCAGCCGCGGAGACAAAGGTCTGCAGGAATAATTGGAGATGTGCATGGAATATTAAATTAATTTACTGCTCTTAATTCTTATGCAAATCCTGACCTCTGATAGAGCCTATCAATTACCCTGCACACAGGGAAAAGAAAGGAGAACAGTTTCTTTCTTTTCTTTCACTCCCCCTCTCCTTTTTTTCCTGTTGTTCTCCAGTTTGGGGTTTTGTTTCTTTGTTGTTGTTTTTTTTTTCCCTTCTGAAAGGGAACTCACGAAAGGAAATATTTGTGGGAGGAAAAAAAAGCCATTTATTTGTGGGAGAAGCAAAGGGCCAGGATTATTTAACTGAATGTCCCGGTTGCAGCGATGTCCCCTGGGAGACAGGGTGCAGTTTCTAACATTGTGGGGTGCTCGGGGGAGGCCTGGGAATGGAGGCCAGAGCCGGGCAGGAATAGCTCCACATGCCTCCCTAGGAGGGGCCCCACTCAGCCCGCGCCGGGCTGGGTTGCAGTGAGAAAGGACTGGAGGGCCGGGCTGATCCCGGCTGGGTTTTGGTGGGGTCGGGGGCAGGAAGGGGCCCCTCGCTCCGCTGGGATGCAGCCGGGGTTCAGGTGGGTTATCGGGGAGGGCTTCCTGCCCCGGGAGCGGGGCTGGTGCTGCCAGTAATTACCAGGGAAGAAGAAAGGGAATTTGTTGTCCCGTCTATTGTGAGATGCCAGGTAAAATGAAGCAGGATTTAATTGGTCCTCGTTAAACAGAGCTGGGTTTCTAATATGGAGAAAGGCCTCGTCCGGGCAGTGTTTAATTGGGGCTGTGCGTGCGCTGCTCAGCCGGCGCTTAAAGGAAGACGCCGGGCCCTGTTCTTTCATCCCATTTTCTAATAAGGATAAATAAACAGGATGAATAATGCCATCAGTCTCTCCCCCGACCCCTGCGAGACCCCGGCAACGCAGTGCTGTTCGCCCCAGAGCTGCTCCCTGAGACCCATGAATCCAAGGCGAGCGGGATCCCTCGGCGCCCGGCGCGGCACCGATGGGCTCCGTTAGCAGAACCCCCAGCTCCAGCTGCGGGGCAGTTCGGGGAACTCCTCGGTTAGTGGCTGCCAGAGGGCAGCCTGAGGAGGGCTCGGGGCTCAGGGGGCAGGAGGGCAAATAAGGGAGAAAAGGTCGGAAAATAAAATTGTGTCTTTCCTTTTTGTTTTTCCTTTTTTATTTTTCTGCCCCCGTAAATCCCGGGAAGCACTGGGAGACTGCACTCCCCCTCCCACGCGGCCCACTCGGGTAATTTCATTTATCCCACAAATCTAATTAGCAATCCGTGGCTGACATTAATACGGATCTAATGAGGCCGGCGATGACCAGATTACCAGGCGAGCACTGACAGAGCCTTAAAGGCACATCGAGCCCTGCCATCGGTGGGACTTGGCGGGGGAAAAACCGCTTTAAAGGGGGAGAAGAAAAAAAAAAAAAAAAACGAGGGAGGGGGAGAAAAAACACGAGGAAAACGGGTGCGGGTAGGGCTTGGCTGCTTGGCTTATTAAGGGAGCTGGAGCTTTGCTGGACGCAGTTTATCCACCAGCATCGGGCCACCGTGCCTGCTTCTCCCGAAATACTGTTTTGCAGAGGAGAAAGGGGGGCGGCGGGGAGAAAAATAAGGGGGGAAAAAAAAAACAAGAAGAAGAAGCCAGAACCCAAGGAGTCGCTGTGCAATTTATTCCAAGGGGTGGCTGTTGAGAAGGCGGCAATTTGCGGCGGCCGGGGGTTATTTAGTGCGATATGAAATCAAATGATCCTATTGCTCAAATAACAGTGTCTGGGAGGAGAAGCGAGCGCGCTCCAAAGGTAATTGTCTCCAGATGATATTCCCATTATCCCCCAATCCCGGCCTAAACGCTGCCAGCGCCGGACTGGAATCGATACGGGGGGAGGACCGGGGGGATCCCGGGGCCGTGGGGAGGCATCCCAGGCACTGACTCCCTTCGGGAAGGGCGGCAGGGCTTCGGGAAGACCCTAAATTCCCTGTGGCTGCTGCCTGCCCGTGCCTCGGCGGGAGCGGCAGCACCGGCGGGGGAGCGGAGCCCGGAGCCCAGGTAAGGGACCTGCGGGGGGACGGGAGAGGAAAGCCGGCCCCTCGCCTGCCCCGGCGGGCAGCCGCTCTCCGAGCGGACCCTTCGGCGTCGCTTCAGCCCAGCCCAGGCTTTGGGTCCGGTGTG
>WEIT01028303.1:0-21217 GCA_013389985.1 Dryoscopus gambensis | reverse complement strand
GGCCTTTTCCTGCAGAGAGGGCGGTGGTGGCGCAGTGCGGCAGCCAGGACGGTGCCGGGAGTGCCTCCAGCTTCGCCGTGCCGCTGGCCGGAGGAGCTGCGCCACAACCTGCGCGGACAGAGCTGCAGGTGCGTTCGGGGCGGCCCCGGGCAGAGCTGAGCCCCCGAGGGACGCTCGGGTGCCGAGGGGCCCCCGCCTGCCCGCGTTTGTCCCGCCGTGTGCTGCTGCAGGAGGCCTTCCCCGGCATCCCCGTGTGCCTGAGCGCCGCTGCAGACTGAGCGGTGGGCTGCTGGAAAACCTCGCCGAATGGACTCGGGGGAGCTGGGGAATGCAGCGTGCTACCTGCGGGGTGGGGGAGCGGGAAATGGGATCGGAGCCGACAGCTGGCCGCGTCCATCAGCTTCTCCATGCCCTGGGGTATTGCTGTGCGCCACTGAGGCAGGAAAATTACCTGGAGAAGTGTGAAAACAAGATGTTGACATCTGCGCTTGCTTGGCTGTGCGTGGTGTAAGGGGAAATTGAAAGGACGAGATCCCAGGTGAAGTGTGGCTGTTCAGTTGTGTACATGACACGAAACCCTCATCCTGCTCCAGGATCACAAGGCTAAAACCTTGATCTCTCAGGCGGAGCAGCAGGAAGGGTTTTCCCTGGCTCCCCTCTCTGCAGGGAGGCTGGGAGGAGGTGTCTGGGTGTGCAGGGAGAGCCCAAACCCACGGAGAAGTGTGCCCAGACGTGTTGGGGTGTGTGCTGTCCCCTTCACTCCCGCACCTTCCTGGGGTCGCTGGCTGTGCTGGTGGGCCCCCTGTGGAGGTTCAGGCATCTTTTCCCTTTCCAGCAGCCCTGTTCCAGTGAGGAGCAAAGAGGGGGGGTGAAAGCCTGGAGTTGTTCTGCGTGGTGCTGAGCTGGGCTGGCAGATGAGCCTGTAACTCCCAGCAAAGCTGAGCTCTCTGCTCAGCAAGGGCTGTGCTCTGCAGAACGCCTTAGTTCTGGCATTTGCAGACTTCGGGTGGTGAAATATCTTTATCTCACTTGTATGTTGTTTGTTTTCTTCCAGTGAAGCCAGAAGGCTGGGATTAGGAAGGCAGCAGATGGACCACACGATGGCTGATCCATACCTGTAAGCCTGTTTGAAAGCTTCTTGGGGGCTGTTTTATTTTAGGTACAGAGGTCCAGTTATCTTGGAACGCCTTCAGAATGCTGTCCGGGAGGTTTTTCAGTAATAATGCATTTATGTTCTTATGTTAAGTATGATGTAAAAATTCATGTCTTCAAGTCATTGATGAAATAACTGCAGCAGTGGCATAAATGCCTCGTTCTGTGAGTACAAAATAAGGAGCATGCAGGTTGGGTTTATCCTGTTTTCACAAAATCACCACAGCTTAGCCCATGCTGGAGAATGCCAGGGTCTTAGAAAGCTGGAAGCCCGAAGAAGCCCTAGGGGATATTCCAGGTTCTGGTCCTGCTCCTTGGATTCCCTCTGCAGTGTCTGTTTAATGGGAATTGCGTGGACAGCCTGTACAAAAAAAACCCCAAAAAACCCAAACCCTAAACGGCAAACCAAAGCAAAAAAAAAAAATAAATCCCAAAAGCCCAGCAGGCAAAGAGGGCTGAGCAGTGTCATCCAGCGTTGCATTCCTTTCCTCAAAGGTGCTCTGCAAGGCTCCGGGGACTGAGGGCTGGGTGCTGCAGGAGCCCCTCCTCTGGAAGGGGCAGAAAATGCAGATAACGAATTAAAGGAAAAATGTGTGGATGGGCGGGGCAGCATCACGTATGCCTTGTTTCCTGGTTTTGTTGGATTCGGGTTGATCTAACAGGTTTAGAGCTGTAGCATCTCGGGGGCTTTGGGGCTGCAGTTTCCCTCGTGGCTGGAGCACAGCCGTGAGTGAGAATGGGCCCGTCTCGGGGTGTCGGCATCAGTGCCGTGTGGCTGCCCTGGAGGCACGTCGGGAACGAGCTCTGGCTGCAAGGGAGCCCGCAGGTGGGAGAGAACGGGGTCAGGTGGGTTCCCTGTGCCCCTGTGGGTGGCACCGTGGGTGCAGGTGGCTGGGAAGCCTCAGCCTCGGCGTTCCCACTCGGGTGACTTTCAGAACACGTTCTTCCTCTGCTACAGCTTTCATTTTGATTTAACGGGATAGGAGTGACTGGAACACAGTCCATTTAAAACACAGCTACAGGAGATTTTTCATGTCTTTAGCCTTTTGGAGCACCAAAGCCCCCGTGTAACTCTGCAGGGAAGTGGCACGTGTATATATGTTTGTACAAACACAGGTGTGCAGCAGGACGAGTCTCCTCCTTTCTGGGGTGTGGGGCAGCCCCCCTCAGTGCTGGGGTCTGCGTGTGTGAGGCAGGGCGGGCGCGATGGATGCCTGTGGTTTATTTCCATACCTCTAAGGGCCCGTTCTTTGCCCCGCAGGCTGAGGCTGAAGCAGCTGAAGCTGCAGAGGCACCTGGCAGCGGTGTCGGCGCGGCAGCAGCTGGCCCTGCGCCGGAACCGGGCCCTGCGCCGGGAGCTGCTGCAGCTGCAGGCTCACATGGAGACCGCGGGCTGGGACAGCATTCGCAAGATGGAAGTAACTTTGTATAAGCCTTGATTGTGGGTGTTTGCTGCGGTCATGCAGGAATCTCTTGGTATGCCCTAGAGCTGGAAGCAAACTCCGTCGGGGTCCGTGTCTCAGGTTGTAGAGCAGGCAGGTCTGAAGTACCTCGGATCCAACAGATTGCTGTAAGGAGAAGCCGAGCCCTGAGGGCTTATTGAATCATATTATTATTACTATTGCTGTTACTATTGACTTGTCACACTGTTCCCTAAAGCTCGGTTTGGGATGTTGCAAAGTGATGCTTCCAGATTTTTGAGAATGGAATTGCTAAGTCTGCCTGTGCCTCTGATGCGTGGAGCCAGGTTTTTGGGGGAGCACAGTCTGGGAGGGAGGGGTGCTTGTTCCTGCTTTCCAAGAGCAGCGGCACTCCTCAGAAGCATTTGGCAGTGTTTATTCCTCACACAGTTGTAGCCCAGATAGCACCTGCTGGGTCTGGTGACATTCCCAGAGCACCTTTTCCTGGCTGCAGTGCAGTTCAGAGCCTGTCCCTGGGGCGTGTGATTCCCTGCCCCTGATTTTCAGTTGTTATTTGAAGTGGAGCAGGAGGGGGGCTGTGCTGTGGCACCAGCTTTCCCCTGCTGGTTCGAAAAGGTTTTTCTTCCTCAGCTCCCCAGTCTGCCCCGTGTCAGGGCTGGTGGCTCTGACACCTGCTGTGAGTCCCACTCACAGTGCCACAGGTCGAGCTGCACGTGGGGTTTTTGTTCAGCCCTCCCACTTTGATGTCCCCCTGCCATCCATTTTATCTTTGCCAAGTTACAGTTACTTTTCGGAGCTGCTGAACAAATGACATCTCCTCCGTGTTAGTTATGGAAAGCAGGAGAGTTATGGAGCATGCAATCATTTAATCTATCATGGGAGTACACAGGAAGAAGTTATTGCTGTTGTCTCTCCTTTTTTCCCGCAGAGAATGCCCTTTAGGAGTGCTTTATCACAACTCTGTGCACATTTATTACGTGGCTGTAGCTCACTAAACTCCTTTTGTTTCTGAAAGATGCACTTCCTCTCCCTGTGTTTGGTCAGTAACTTTTAGGAGTATAAATAAGTTCACTTCAGCTTCCAGCAAAATCCAGGAGTTACGTTCGAGTTTCTTTTGAGCATTTTGACCCCTTAGTTTTGTTCCTTAAAACTCCCTGTTCCCGGTTTCCCACGGAGCCGAGCGCGCCGCCGGGGTGGGCAAGTTAGTTGTGTGAAGGGTTTATCCCTTGTCTGAAGAGGTTCCCTGCCACAGCTCAGCCCCTGGCGTGCTTTCCGGGCCGCCCCGGTGTGCTGCACTTAGGGGCACGCAGCGTTAATTGCAGCCAGTGCCCAGCCCGGCTCCCAGCGCGGTGCCGCCGCTCCGTTACGCCCCAGGGCGCGGAGAGCCAGGTCCAGAGCGGCCGGCGCGGAGCCTTCCCTGCCGGGGATTGCTCCTCACAACAGCCCGGCCGCTTGTAGCATGGGGCATGGAAAACACGTTGTGGAGCCCGCTTCATCCCAAAGCGGCCGAGTCCTTGTCTGGAGGCGGCAGCAGTAATTGGGCGTTGCAGGTGCCGGTCGGGATGCAATAACCACGAGCCAACGAGTTATTGCTGTTGTGTAGGATTGTAGATGATGGGGATGAGTAAATGCGCGCGAAAGCCCTGCAGCAGGTCGTGTACAGGCCACGCTGCTTGGGCAGGGGAGCGGAAAAACGAGGAGAAAATGAGATCTCTGCTTTTAAATGCAGCGTGAGTTAAAAAGGCCGCGGGGACTTTGCATTTAGAGGCGCGCGCTTTGCAAAGTGGCGTCTCTTGGGTTGGGTTGGGATGGGGGGGTGGTTGTTCGGCCTCCAGTTTTGTGTGACGGATTTGTTCTCCTTTAGGAATGGTACGGAAGGGAAATTAAAAACCTGTTATCCCTTCAAGAGGGCAGCTTGTCAGCAGGAGGTGACGAGGAGGAGGGATCCAGCGAGCAGGTAATGGCGGGGGGGAGCGGGCTTTATTCCGGCGCCGTGCTCTCCTCGGAGCTGCGCAGCCTTGGCGTGGGGATTGCCGTGCTGGCACGTGCAGCGCGCGATGGTGCGTACGGCCTGAGAGGAGGAGAACCGCCCGGGTCAAAAGGGCAGTTATTTCATCCACAGAGCGGGAATTAAAAAAAAACTCGGGCTGTTTACGCACGTCTTCCGGTTGGCTTTTATAATTCCTGCGCCGGGCGGTGCGGAGATGGTCGCGACCGAGGAGGAAATGCTCCTAATGACGGGTATTTGCAGAGCTGCCGCCGAGGAGCCGTGTGCTGCGTCTGTGATTTTGTGTGTTCTGACCTTTCCTGAGAAGGAGCAGAAGGAGATTGCATATCTAAGGAGCAGACAAAAAGACTGACAAGGAATACTTAAATATCTGCTGCCATATATCTGCAGTAATGCAGGCTCCTAATCCCTCCTCCTATCTCCATATAAATGATACAGTTCAAGACCAGAGCTGTTTTCTCCACTAAAAGCAGCAAAGCTCTTTTAGATGAAATGTCTAAAAACATCTTGTAATAACTTGGAGCATGCTGGCAAGAGTAGTCACTTGTGACTGTGTGCGGAAGCCCCTCAGCCAGCCGGCGCCGGAATAGGCAGGACGGGAGCATCACTCCATTATTCCGAGGAGCCGGCGGCACGCGCGTCCCTTAGGCTACAGCATTCATTAAGGAAAGCTTACTGGGCTGAAAGCTGGGAACAGATGATAACGGGATATGATTTTCATATTTAATGCATTCCTTGGAAGAGTGTGTGTGCTGCAGATTGATAGAAGAATCAACTGCTACTTTACTAAAAGACTTTCTAGTTTGCCCTATAGCTACCGATGGAATCATTCAGCCAAGAAATTAACTTTTTCCCCTTTTACCTGCTTTATGTATCTGCTAAGCAGGCTGCTGGCTGCCAGGGAATGTTATTATGCAGTTAAATGTTTGGTATTTAAGACTCTTATCAGAAAAGAAACAGAGGCCACACTATTTTGTTTTTATAGTAGGAGGAAGGTTTTTGCTTTCCTTTCTTCAGTGCATTAGCAGCCGTTAATCTGAGTTTATGGGAAGTTTTCCCCACAGATTAAAAAGTTAAAAACCTTGAATTTAGAGCGTTCTTTAAGCTGTAATATACAAGGCACTGACCCCGAGCAGCCTTGACCTATGTAGGCGGGCGTGTGGCAGGGTGCAAACCGCGCTTGGAACCGGGAGGTGCTGTGGGGAAAGGTGAGTTTATTTTGGAGTGTGAGCCGTCCAGTTGGGGCAGGCAGCGTGGGAGACGGGGTCTCCATCCGGTGGGAAAGTGGACATCAATGCTAGAGCATCAAAGGCTTGTGGTGCGGCTTGAGGGGCTAAAAACTGTGGGCAGGTTTTGGACAGTACCGGAGTGCGGTGTGTACCCAAAAATGCCATTTTGTGTATAATAGTGGGGTTGACTGTGGCCGCCTTTATCCCCCGTCCTCTTCCTCCTCATCTGCCTCCTAAGATACAGAGGTAACTTCAGCTACACCATGCATCTTTTGCCACGTCCCTGGGCTGTGTTTCAGCTCTTAACTCTGGTGTTTTTTTCACTTCAAATCTGCTGGTGTCCAAGGCAGAGGAGTTTGTTCTCGGTGATGTGGCACCGAGGCAGTCACAGAGAGCGTGCGGTCAGCACGTGGCATGTCCAGGGTACAGCTCGTGGTTTTGTTTCCCAGCACCGGGATTGGGATGGCTTCTTTCATGCTGGCTGGGATGCAGTGACTGCATGATGAACCCCTCAGTGACATCCTGGGGGGTCACCTCTGGGCCTTGGGACCCAGAAGGACAATCCCAGAACCGTACAGATGGGCAGCATCGCAGTGCTCAAACACCGTCAGGGATGTCTGGCACGTTCCTGAGCCACGGGATATGTGCCCCTTTGGGCTCCCAGTTTCCTGCAGAGTCCTTGAGCTCTGTCCCACACTGAAGAGCTCCTTCCCAGCGGGCAGAGCTGTACAGCTCCTGGATCNACCTCTGGGCCTTGGGACCCAGAAGGACAATCCCAGAACCGTACAGATGGGCAGCATCGCAGTGCTCAAACACCGTCAGGGATGTCTGGCACGTTCCTGAGCCACGGGATATGTGCCCCTTTGGGCTCCCAGTTTCCTGCAGAGTCCTTGAGCTCTGTCCCACACTGAAGAGCTCCTTCCCGGCGGGCAGAGCTGTACAGCCCAGGCTCCTGGATGATCCTCTGTGCTGTGATGCACTTCCTTGGAGCCTGCACAGGATTTGGGACTCGGGCATGCTGGAACCTGCCAGGAACACCCGTGGGTGGCAGAGCCCCTTCCCTGGGAGGGGGATCGTTGGGGAAGTGTGCTGTGCTTGTACCTGCTCAAATCCGTTTGTGTTGGAACGCTGCATCCAGGAGCTGCCAAAGCCACGCAGCACTGGCAGGAGGCTTTAGAAAGCACCAAATCGAACACCCGAGGAGTAATTAGGAGGAACCCGAGAGCAGTGCTGATGGAGTAAGCTGTGAACTTAATCTGAGTGGCAAACCTTTAGTGCTACTTAAAATGACTTCATGGCTTTTTGTTCTGCTCCTCGTTACGTGGAATTTGAGCTTTTTTGAGGAACCTTGGTCACAGACCAGACCAGATGCCTTTGTTTCCGTTCAGCTGGGCTTGGCAGCTGACTTTGTGTGGGAGGAAGAGGTCAGGCAGTGAAAGAGAGGGGAGAGGTGTGGAGGTGACTGTAGATTGTCCTGCTGGGATTTGGGGCTGGAGAGGAAGCCCTGCTTAGTGTGAACAGTGGCATTACGATGGCTGATTTTGGCTTTGCATAAACTGGCAGTGACCCTGCAGCAGTCGCAGTGGCAGCGGCCACTCCTCCTAAATTGTCCTGATTGAGTAGGCTTGCAAAGGGAGAGAGGCAAGTACTAAAAGACTGGGATTTAGCAGCAGAGTGGTTGTACTCCTGGAGCTGGCTTTGTGCAAGTTCAACAGTCCTTGGAGGAAAGTGCCATTTAAAACGTGTCCGCTCCGTGTCCCACGTCACCTGGTGGGAAAGGCGATGCCGCTGCCGTGGGAGGAGCGGGAGGGAGACAGTGAAGCTGGGTTTTGCCTTGTTCTGTGATGTGAGGGAAGCTGGATCTGTGGAGTCATGCACACATGGAGCACAGTGGTCCCTGCGGGCTCTGTGGCCTTGTGGGCAGCTCTAAATGCTGTGTTTTGGCCCGAGGTCTGTGTAGGATCCTGATCTCAAAGGTTTGACCCTTTGTAAAATCCAGTCACCTTTTAGATGGGTTTGAGTCCTTGGTGTGTTCAGATCCCAGTGGGCCGGGCTGGGGGTGCGAGGGGCTTCTGCCACCGGGTGTCATGGCTCGTGGAGCTTTAACTGAGGCCTGGGCCCTCATTTCACACTGGGACGCACGAAATGTGTGCCAGGGGTTGTGGAACGTTAATGCCGCAGCAGACCCTTGAATTCTGCGACACTTTTCTCTTCAGAGCCCCGTGTGCCACCCTCAGGAAGCTCCGCGTGCCACACACAGCTTGCGTCCCGTTTGCCTCCTTCAGCCGTGTCCCACCGTGTGTTTCAGGTGCTGCAGGCTGGAGAACGGGCGGGAACTGGTGCTGGCAGAGCCGAGCCAGGAGGCCTGGGCCGTGCTGCAGCAGCCTTGCTGGGCTGCCCCACATCAGCTGCCTCGGCCACGGGAGGCTGGGGCTCCCGGCAGGACCGCGCTGGGCGCTCCCTGGCCACCGAGGGGCCCGCTCCCGAGAGCGAGGAGGGAGCAGCGGGACACGGGGACCCTGCCGCCAGTGAGGAAGGCTCCGAGCAGCTCATCTCAGCCTCTGGTGCCAAAGCGGCGCCCCCCGGGCAGGGGCAGCGGCGGGGAAGCGTCCCAGGTATGGCAGCGGGATGTGTCCCTTCTGCCCCCGCCCCAGCCAGAGCCGTGCCCGGGTGTGTTTCTCCTGCACCTCTGGCTCTGGGCTCGGAGTGTGGTGGCCCTTATTCCTTCTTCTCTCTTTGTTTCTTTCTTCCTTTCGACTCTGTTTCCCCCCAGGCCCCTCAGCCGGACAGGGAATGGCGTGCTGGGCGCTGCTCCTGGTCAGGGGCACCGTGAGGGAAGATTTCCTCACTGCTTTGCCCACGGAGGCCCTGGCATGGTCTGAGCCTCATCTGGAGAGGTTTAATGTGAACGTGCTTCACCAGAGGAGTCACTTCTGGTTCAGGCTGATTCCCTTCTCCCTCAGAGCTGGTGCACAATAGCTGACCCATTTCCAAACTGGGATTTGGCAGTGTGGGCGGGTTTGGAAAACCCCTCCATTCCGCTGCATCCCCGTTTCCCAGCAGGCAAAGGAGTTGGGTTTGTTGCACGTCCCCGCTCCACAAATTCGGACACAAGGCCCTGGTGCAGCTGCTGTGGGGCACAAACCTGGGGTGTTTCAGTCCCAGTGAAACTCCACGACAGAGCCAAGCAGGAGAGCTCAGGGCTGTGCAGAAGCTGGTTAATTTAAACCTCAGGTGAATTTTATGGAAAACTGGGCATTTCTGTAGCAATCCCGATTTGTTACAGCACTGGCTGGTCCAGTAACTCTTGGCAGTCTGTGAAAAGCCGAGCAGCACGTCTGTGCCATCCCAGTTCAGCCCATGTTCTCCTCTCAGAGCCCCCAGGCGGGCGTGAATTCCTGCTGGAAGGTTTCAAAAATGGGTGCAGTGGGAGCCTCTTGGGGCGCCCTTTTTTTAGCCTAAGAGATGTTTTTTCCAGCTCCTCTGTTTGATTCCTCCAGAGCCGATTTGGTCAGGTAGCTGCTCTGTGTGCCGGGGTGGTTTTTGAGAAATGCCAGGTCCATTCCCAAACCCCAAAGGCTGCAGCCTCCCTGGACTCCCCCTTGTGAGAGGAGCGTGGAAGGACAGGGGCTGTGGGCCGGGAAGCCCAGAGGCAAGGGGACGTGAGGGATGGAGGGATGGATGGATGGATGGATGGAGGGAGGGAGGGAGGAAGGGAGGGATGCTCCCTCACACAGCGTGAATAGTGTGGGTAAGCTTGGTTTCATTCCCTACCCTATGATCTACTCCATGGTCATGCTAATGTTTTGAGAAGAATAATTACTGGTTTTATATCCTTGATGCATTATTTTTTGTTGTTATTACAGGGGTGAAGCCCGGCCTGAGCAGCCGCTGGACCCAAAGGGAGGGGAGCAGTGCTGAGCTCCCGGTCCCCGCCGGAGCCAAGGAGGAGGCGAAGCCGAGCGTTCCCGACGCGCGGCAGGAGCAGGGCAGGGATGCCCAGGCTCCGGAGGGCTCCCTGCTGCCACCGCCGAGCCCTCCCGCGGCCCAGGAGGAGCCCCTGGACAGCTCAGCGCCGCGCAGGTACCACTTCCCCTTTCCTGGATCAGCCGCGCTGCTCGGGGCACCGGAGCTCACACCAAGTTCTGCCCTGTCCCCCAGTGCCTCGTACCCGTGCTGGGCATTCACGGGCTTCGGGCGCCTCGCTGGGGCCGGAGCTGGCAAGGGAAGGATGTGTTGTTAAAATGCAGGCGGTGTTCTTTAAATGTGCACAGACCTTATTCCAGTGACTGTTTGGTAAAACTTCCGGGGGGCTGGACTGGCTGAGCATGTTGTTTGGAGCTAGGGTCAGAGAGGGCGAGGACAGTGCGCCGCAGACACAGGGCCTGTCCTCTGCGGCCGGGGCACAGTGGCAGCAGTGGACTTTGTGGGCAACAAGCGCTGTAAATCCATCGCAGCCGGATTTTCAGCCCCGCAACGCCCTCATGAGACGGGGACGTGCATCCCTGTGCCGGCAGGGCAGTGCCCACCGTGAGATGGTCCCCGGGGCTGGCCCAGGTCACCCTGGAGGGACACCGTGCAAAGGAAACAGCGCTTTTACCCCTGGAGAACAAGTGCTCCTGCAGAATGAATCCTCCTCTTTTGCCAGCCGGTTGGGTTTTCCCATCCTGGTTGTTTGAGTGTTTAAATCTGGCTACTGCCCGTTCTCCCCCGTTCCTGGGCGCCTTGTCGGGGTGGTGCTGACTCTATACTGGTTTGGGTGTTATCAGAGGACACCTGAGCAGAAACTGGGGGCCAGCAGCAGACACTTGTGTAACTTTATCCTTTCCATTTGCATCGGGCCGTTGCTTGCTATGGAAACGTCCTCTGATTTACATGTAAATAGCTTCCCCCCGTTTTCCCTTTGTATCCCACCTGTTAATCACAGCAGAGCAGGGAGAGCAGCCAGCGCCCCGTCTCTGCGAGAGGAGTCAGAGCTGAGCGCCGGCAGTTTAACCTTGTGTTCCCTCCCCGGCGAGGCCTCGCCTCGCCGTGCGGCGCCTGATGAGACGTGGAGCAGCTCTCGAGGCCCGGGGAAATTATACACAAGGTTTGAGCGCCTGCATTGTCCCCGGGGCACGGCTGGAACCGCGGCGCAGAGCTCTCCTCCCATTATGCCAAGCTGAATGCCTCCGCTTCTCAAGGCCGTGGAAGTGGGATCACCACTGCTTGCTGGTGCTGCAGAGAAGATACAGATTTTAATTTGCTTTACCTGAAAAGGAAAAGGCAGATCAACCGGCAGGAGCGGAGGAGTAGCCGTTCCCTTGCTGTGCTCGCAGCCAGGTGGGCTTTCCAAGGCACCTGGAATGCAGCGCGCACACCTGAGCCCTTGCAAAATTAATGAGCCAAAAATCTTGTGGGAAAGCTTGCACATGATTAGTACGTGAATTTCAGTTGTGCAAGTTACCCAAACTGCGGGGGGAACGCAGCTCCCTTTGCTCTGTCGCACCCATGGATTCACAATATGCGGTGTCCCTCCAGCCCCCGTGCTTTCCTCTTGCGAAGTTCCTGTGGTGGCCGAAGAAATGTGCTGCAATTTCCCAGATTCTGTGTACTCGTTGCCTTAGGTTGAAATCTCTGTAGCTTGGACTCTCCCAGTGCAGCAGTGTCACTGCGGCATCGGAAGGAAGCACTGTTCGTACACTGTTGGTGAATTATCTGAAATGGGTACAAGGGATGCTGTTGAAAGGAGCAGAGACCGTGGCTGACTCCAGAGGCAAAGCTAATCCTTGTTGTGTGCCAGGAAGCCACGAGTTTCCATCTTTGGAGCAAGTGCCTCTCCTGTCTTACTGCAGAGATGCCAGTCTGTGCTTTTTAAGGAGTTTTGGGTTTTTTCCCTGCACTGAAGTGTTGGCAACCGAGGAAGGGAGATGTTGTTGGGAAAGGCGATTCAGCAGAAGGTTTGTGCCTGGTTGCAGGTCACGGGAGGGTGCTGCAGCTTTGCTGCCTCAGTTATTGGAACTGATGATTGTTGGGAAGTAGTGTCAGTGTCCGTCCGACCAGAGGCCGCGCTCCTGCGCTCTCGCACCCCGCCCCGCGGGGAGAGCCTGCGAGGGGTTTCTGCCAGCACCCCCCGGGCCCGCGGGGGCTCGCTGTGCTTCTCAAGGCTCCTGGGCTCCCCTCCCTCGGAGCTGCCGATCCGAGGGGAAAGGCTCCGTGTCCTCTTACCATTCCCCGCAGCACCCAGCCCTTTCTTTGAGGGCTTAAACCCGGGGGGCGGGAGGCGGGGGGAGAGGGTCTCTGAGAATTAGCGTGGAGAAAGATGATGACTATTTTAAGGCCTGAGCTGAGGGGGTGGAAAAAGGCAGAGCTTATGCCTGTGCTGCTTCAGCTGCATTGAGGAGGACTTAGCACAGATGGATTGTGCATTACAAAATGTAACACATAATTCAAGCTGTCAGCTTAATCAGACTGTTTCCAGGAAGCAACCTGTAAAAGAGAAGGACCTCTTGTTTGCTGACCTCTGATCCGTAGCCTGCTGCAGATTGTCATACATTTTGTTTTTCTTTATGTTGGTGTCCCTTCCTTCCCCTTCCCTTTTTATTATTGTATCCCTCTCGAGTGGCACCCTGGAAGGACCACCCAGCGGGAGGAAAACAATGGGAAACGAGCCGGCCGCTGGAATACAGGGTTTGTAAGGCCGGGGGGAAAAGAGAAAGCACTGTTTAACTGCCTATGGGATCTCCCTGGCATTGTTTTGCTTATTAAATGTCTAGGAAACTCGACTAAAGGCACAGCAGCCCCCACTTAATTGTTCGCTGTTGCCCAACACTCGGAGGGAAAACACGGCTTTGGGCACGGCTCGGCGCGAGTGCGCAAATGCCGCGAGTTTTTGTGCACGGCTCTTCTCCCTGGAGGCAGAGTAAGCCGGGGTTAACTGTGGAAACATGTCGGCTCCCGCGTGTGGGGAAAAG
Organism: Dryoscopus gambensis; assembly: GCA_013389985.1. Classification (NCBI taxonomy): domain Eukaryota; kingdom Metazoa; phylum Chordata; class Aves; order Passeriformes; family Malaconotidae; genus Dryoscopus; species Dryoscopus gambensis. The sequence continues at coordinate 8,454 of WEIT01028303.1, read as the reverse complement.
AAAGAAAGAAAACTCTCTTTCGCCCCAGCCGGGGTGTTCGCTGCTGGCCAGACCTGGGCTGGGAGCCCCACAAAGCGGCAGCGGGGACATGAATAGCCATTTACACCTCTGTCCCAGGATTAGCCGGCGGCATTGTTTCAGTGGTTAAGTCCTCATTTGCATCATTATAGAGGTGCAGCCTCATCAAAACCCCTCTGAGGTCCCAGGGCTGTCCCCATACCTGTAGGTGGTCACCGGATTTGTTTCGCTTGTGGAGGTGAAGGAATTAAAAGTGCTCGGCACAGGGGAGATTTCCATGCAGCGGCTCAGCCCGGCCTGATTTTTGGATGGTTTGTTTGCTCGTGTGCTTTTTTTTTGTGTTTTCCCCCTTCCTACAGAGCTCGGAAATGTGGTGTTTGCCGTTTGCTTTGGAAAGCTCAAACGCGGCTGTTTGTTTTCCCAGGGGCTGCGGTGGGAATACACTGGCGAGCCCCGTCACCCCTCGGGTCACTGCCGGCCCTGTCTGTCTGTCTGTCTGCAGGCCCGGCGGGATGCTCTCGGAGCTCTGCCATGCACTGCAGCTCCTGGAGGACCGGGTGGAGACGATGAGCCCCCAGCACCGGGCGCTGTACCAGGGCCAGCCCTCGGGGACAGCGGAGCTGCCCAGGTGAGTGAGTGCAGCCCAGGTGGCAAGGGGCCCGTGCCAGAAGAATAGAGTAAATACAGCAAGAGAGCAAAGGGAATCGCCAGAACTGGGGTGTTGCCAAAACCAGGGGCAGAGAGCCCTCGCCGTCCTTCCTCAGCCTCCAGGCCCCTTGGTGCAAGAACGGGGAATTGTTGGTGACTTTAGTGACAGTGATGCGCAGCCTCCGCAGACTCAGATTCTTGTGGGCACCTGATGATTGCAGGATTCCTCGGGAATTAGGGAGAGGGGCCCCAAACAGGCCTGCCGCTGGAGGGGCTGCGCCCAGCTTCCCTCTCCCTGGGAGACGGCAGCTGGCATGTTCCGAGTGCTGAGCGTGCCCTCCCTGTCCTGTCCCACATCTGTCCCACAGCACCACCAGGGATGTTTGTCCCTCTGGCTGTCCTCTCTCCAGCCGGGGATGGGCTGTGCTCACGGGGCCCTGCTTTGCCTTGCAGTGCTCACGGTGAGGAGCTGACTCAGGGCAGCCTGGAGGCGATGGAGGCCGTGGTGCTCCGGCAGCTGCTGGTCGCGGCCCGGCTCACGCGGAGCGGGAGCCTCCCCGGCGGGGCCGCGGGCGGAGCGGGGCACGAGGAGCACGCCAGGTACGGGAGACACAGAACCCTCTCGGGGTGAGGAGCATCCTTCTCTCTGCCCCCGGATCCCTGCTGCCCCTCTGGCACTGAGGCAGCTGAGCCCACGCCTGTGGCACTAGGAATGGGGGCGTTCAGGAGCTAATTGATTTCCCTCCCGTTCCCCAGTGGGGACTCCTGCCCCACAGGGCAGCCCAGGGTCCCCCCAGCCCATCCAGTCCGAAGTGCCTCCCACCCCGGGCCCCTCCCACAGGCAGGGAATTGTAGGTGCTCCAGACACCTCTCAGCCAGTCATTCCCGGGATCTGCAACGGGTCTTGGGCACATAAGGATGGGAAATGTAATTCTGAGAAGGAGATTATTTTGTGTGAGACAGAAGACGCGCATGGCCTTTAAAAACAACAAAGTGCAGTTATTCAAAATGGTTTTTTTTTCCCCGTGCATATGCCACAAGGACAAGTGAGAATTAGGGGGTTTTTTAGGTCTCTTTAACCCAGGAATGAAACCAATTTCCATTCTGTCTTGCTTAGCTTCTGTCTAGACCTGCCTCCCCGTCGCAGGCTCCACAGTGCTCAAGTGCTGTCAGGATCGGGGCACTTGTGGGTGCTGCAGAAGGGTCTCTGTGCTGTACCTGCCTCTCCTGCGAGGCCAGTACGGCTGCGAGCACCAATATCTCCTTGTGTCTCCTCAATGGGTTCTTAGGGACTAACACTCGTGGAGATAATTGGAATTCACTCCTCCGAAACTTCACTGGAGCAACAGGAAAAACAAACGTCTCTGGCAAACAAAAGGATTGCAGGATTGAGATTTTCTACATTAAAAGACACCCTTTTTTTGTTCTTTCTAAGCAAAAGACAAGCCTAGGGCAGCGGGTGCCCGGCGTGCCCCAGGGAGTGAGCGAGGCCGCGGTGCTGAGACCAGGGTTGTGTCTTTGGATCCTTAGCCTCAGGACAGGCAGGCATCCTGGTGGTGGTGGTGGTGGTGGTGGTCACCGCTGCCCATCTTCCCCACATTAGGAGAACTCGCAAGTGGCTTCTTACATTTTCCACTTGGAGCATTTTTGAAGAGAACGTGGGAGTTAAGGCGCAGACGGGGGGTGGCCGTTCCCAGCACGCGCTGACCCCTGCGTGGGTGGGGTGTCCCCCTGACGGTGCCGGTTTTCCCCTCAGGGACACGGACACGCTGCGGACCCGCCTGAGCCACCACGGCTTGTTCCTGAAGCAGCGCCAGGTTCGGCTCCCGGAGCGGGTGGCAGAGGTGTTTGAGCAGCTGCTGGCGTCAGGAGAGGAGGCGCGGGCCGGCCAGGTGGGCACTGGCACCTCGCAGTGGGTAAGTCGGGCACGCTGGAGACCCCTCGGCACCGCTACGGCTGTGCCCCGGCGGCAAGGACGGGCCCCTGTGGCTAATCAGCCCTGGGGCCTCGGGGAAATCTGTCCAGTGCTTTGTCCCACAGGAAAAGGGGCTTTTGAAGGTCCCCACCCTTCACACCAGTCAGGCACTGGGGTGAGCTCACCCTTTGCTCTGGTGCAAAGCATCACGAGGCTCCTGTCTTGTCTTTCTCTGTGACTCTTTATCATGAATGATGCTTTTTTACTTTCTCTTAAGCAGAGTGAGGTTTGGTGCTGAACACACAGAGCATTTTATAAATGGTGGCACACTCATGGTTTCTCTAAGCTAATGCAAAAGGCTATAGCCAACTGTTTAAATAAATAAATAAGGTTTTTTTAAATGGCATTCCAGAGGCTGCGAGTGCCTCAGCCTCTTCCTGAGCTGTTAAGCAATTGTTTTACTGAACAGTGAGAGAGTTGGGGCAGAACACTGAGTAGATTTTACAGACTCAAGTCCATATTTTCTGTCCCAAAACAAGCCCCAGAGGAACCCCCTAGAAGTAAGGTAATGGAACATCTAAGAGAAACACCTTGAAAGCAGATTGCCCTGGGGAGTGTGGGCTAGCCTAAATCTGTGTTGGAAAACTCGAGGAGGAGGATAATGGAGCTGTGGCCGTTTTTGTTTCGAATCTCAGGCTGTGCCGGTGCTGGGAGAGGCCCTTCCAGGAGAGCGTGGGGATGGGTCGCCTGTCCAGAGCGATGAATCCTCGCTCAGCCTGCCATCGATCCCGACCCACGGCGGGGAAGGAAGGCACGGGACAGAACCAGGTAATGGGTGTTCCAGCTCTGGGCATAGGGGTGTCCCCCCAAATCCCCAGGGGACTGTACATTTGTAATGGATTTGGGGGATTTTCCTAGATATCTCAGTACCCCTTGAGATTACTTCCCAAACTAAGTGATACCTAAGTGGTGGTGGGTTTTTCTGCAGGAGAGGAAAAGGCCAAGCCCTGTGGCCGCTATAAAATGGATCTGTGGGTTCTGTGTGCACGTTTACAAAACATCTCCCGTTCAGAACTGGAGGATGTATTTGCTGCCTTTTGTGACAAAGCCAGGCCGCAGAAGGAATTGCCAAAACGAAAGGGTTCGCGGTGGGCAAGGTGTGTGGGGCCATTTCCCAGCTCGGTGTCTGGGAGAGCCCAGCTCACTCCTTCACACAAGGAGGGAATACATTATTCCAGTGACAGCAGCTCGCTCGCTCTGCTCCTGGAGCACCCCTTCCATCGGAGTCTGGCAGCAGCAGGCAATTAGGCTGCCGTGCTCTCTGCACAGCAAATGCAAACGGGCCGCTCCAGGCTCCGAAATCCTCGCCACCCTTACGTGCAGAGGCGAGCACACTTTGATTTAAGCTCATTTCCTGCAGTGGGTCTGGCATACACTGCCGCCAGGCCTTGCTGCGGGTCGTTTGTTACCCAAATCCGTCGGGTCTTCAGTTCCTCAACACGTTTGGTTGGCTTGTCCTTCTGTGAGGAAGCTACAGAGGCAGGGTGGCAAGTTCCCAGTGGGCGCTGCTTTTGAGAGCAGTAATGGATAGTTTAGATCAATAAACAAGAGATAACAAAAGTGGGAAATTAAAGGGAGTAGGGCTTAAAAGCAAGCAAACCAGTTTTGATGGCTGCCGCTTTGAAATGGTTTCATTACGGCGTGTTCACATCCACAAGTCACAGGCTGAAGTGAAGATGAGAGCGGGGAAGAAAGATTCCCATTACAGGTGGAAGGGGTGGCTGCATATTAACCTTGGGCCCAGCACCGACTGGGTTATATAATCACAGCCCGGGGCTCAGTGCCAGGGGCGCCTTCAGAGGGAGCAAATCCAGCCGCTCGCGCTGAGCGCAGATTAAACGTCAGATCACAGGGTCCACGTTGGCAGAAACAAAGGTGGGCAGCAGCAGCGCCTCTTTAATTCCTTGTAATCGTGTTCCACATTTACCCCGCGTGAATATCCTCTCCCAGAGCCCGCCGGGGCCCACTGCCGGTGCTGCTGGGGTCAGTCTCCGTGGGGAAGAGCCAGTAATTATGTGGCCAACTGCAGAGTGTGCTGGTTTGATTCTTTCCGTGAGTAATGGCCTGGGGATCATGAGAATAAGCGTGGGCAGATCCCTGCCCGATGGGAGCTGTGCCTGTGCCGGCCAGGAGCCTCCTCTGCCTCCTGTACCAAAGCTGCCTGATAACGGTGGCTCCCTCCAGCCAGTGCCATCCCTGAGGCTTCCCAGCCTCCCACCTGGCTCTCTCATGGAGCAGACGTGCAAACTCTGATGCTTCCCGTGTGTAAAAATGCCAAGAAGCTCCTCAGCCAAACCCAGTGACTCCAGTTCCAACGGGTCCCTTGCGAGGGAGCTGTCTCTGCTGTTCCTCTGTCTCCAGGAGAGAGGCTTCTCACACCTCACTTGAAAGCCAAGCTGCCCCTTTCCGACACGATTCATCCTCAGCCCAGGATCTTTTGCGGGCTCCTTGCTGCCCTCCCCTCCTCTCCCTGCCAGGCAGCTGCTTGCTCCCTTTTATCATCACCATTTGCTGTCGCCCCGGGGCTCTGGAATCGTTCTGGGCCTAAAATAGAAGGCACATCTCTGCGTGTTGGCTTTTGGGCTCAAACAACTTGTTTTGAGGGGTTGAGATGAACTGGTATTTGTTGTCCATCCGTACATGATTATTTTGCTGTATGACTTTTCCTGAGCTTGAGGGATAGAGATTTGGGGTGTTTTTTACTTCAGTAGTTGCTGCATTTTTAAAGTGTTGGTTTTGAAACACCAGAAGCCTTTTGGGGCTTGATGGACTTCTCTGCGAGAGCTATGTGGGTGCACTTCCAAGCAGTCTTTAGGACAGCACTTCAGGAATGCTTCTGGAGTGTTGGTTTATTTCTCTTTTCCTTCTGTTACATAAAAAGAGAATGAAAACATTTATTTACTTGAATATTCTGTAAATATTCCCGAAGTACTTGTGCTGGTTCTCTAACGCCCTGTCCGGAGCTCGCGGGAGGCCGGCTGTGGATCATGGGCTTTAAAGGGATCATACCTGGTGCAGGCTCGCCCAGAGAGGAGCTGGCTGATATCGGCAATCTCCTGTGATACCAGGTTATGTGAGGATACAGGGGGAGATCTGGGCTCGTTCTCAGCTCCTCCACTGATGCTTTGTTTTTTATCGCGGGGGAAGACACGTAAAAGAAATTGTTCAGCTCTTTGGCTGTTCCTGAGGTAGGCGAATAACGCGAGATTAAAAAGGATAAAACCCATTATTTCTTGTTTTGCTGGATGACTCTTTAAGAGTCTCATTTATGAGTAGGAAATTGCTGATTTTATTGAAGGGGCAGGTTTGTTAAATCTTTAACACAACCAGATCCTCTCTCTCCCCTTCACTCGTGCCTTTGATTCGAGCAGGCGTTAGGGCCGTAGAGGATTTGAATAAAAATGGTGTAATGGCTCCACTCGTTGGGCTCTGCTTTTGCAACAGCTGGAACGTCACCCCCAGCTGCTCTCAGGGTATAAAATCTCCAGGGCAGGAATAAGGAGGAAAAGCCCTCTTAAGAAGAAAAAATTAGCTCCTCTTTATATATCGTACAGGAACATGAAAGAGCGCAGGCTGGATTCTGCTTCCCTTTTTGGGCCACCTTTAATGAGCCAACGATCGTGCCACCACTTTTTTTCCCATGCCCACGTGTCCCTCCCGGTGAGGTCCTCCTTTAAGGATTCTGAGGTGCTGCCTGGAGTGCACCAATCAAGGCATTCCTAAGTCTCACCCAACTGTTTGCTCTGTTTGATATCAGTTGATCTCTTTGGGATGGAGCAAGTTCCTCAGGACAGCGCCAGGTTGGACACTGCACTTAAGTCCGGCTGGATGACGCCCTCCAGCAGCTCACGTTGGATGCTTAAGTTCCTAAAAGACCTCGGAGTCTTTCTAGAGCTGTGACTCCTGGGTGGAAATTCTTCATCCATCTTTAAGGAGAGGCAGCAGCAGCTTGAGCGCTGGTTTTGGGAGAGGCAATACCATGAGCTGTGATATATCATGGGAAAGGTGGGGGGGTAATTCTTTTCTTTTCTTTTTTTTTACCCCCTTTCTCTTTTTTGCCTCTCATTCTTGATTTCTCGTTCCTCCTGGGCAGGCTCTGGCACCTCTTTGCTGGAAGTGCCTGAGGCCGAGCAAGATCTGTGCCGCTGCAATCCAAGTGCAGAAGGGACTGGGAATGTGCACAGCCAGTTAGGAAGTGGAGAATCCAGTGTGGACAGAAAAACTGAATCGTCCTGGTCTGGGACATTGGTGACAGCAGGGCTTGCTTATCGCTTTGGTGCTATAGAGAAAAAACATATATATAAAAAATATCTATGCAAAGCAGCCTTTAAAGTGGGATTTGTGCTTGAGCATCATGTGCTTTGGAAGCGAATACAAAGATGAGCAATTGTCTGACTCCAGTGAATGAATCCATTTGCCTCTTTTTTTTTTTTTTTTTTTTAAATCAATCTTTACAGAATGGAAATGAGATCCACAGAGCAGGGGGAAAGGGAAGAAGGGAAAGTGTGGATAAAAGGTTTTGAAATAGTTGGGTGTTTGGCTGTTTAGGTCATAAAAAATCTCAAGATATGTGTTTCATTCGATTTTTATTTAATTTATTATTTTACAGAATTTATTTATTATTGTCTAATAATTTATCTAAGAGAATGGCTGAAAACAACCGAGGTATTGAATAATATTGACAGAACTGTAACATTCCACAATAATCTCCACTGAAGGGGAAGGAGAACAAAACCAACCTTTCTGACGAATGTAAATGGGAACTTGGGAAGTTCATAGCCCCTGTTTTTCCTGCACAGCTCGGGATCGCGGCCACAGCAGTCCCAAAGGCAGTGACAGCCTGGAAGCGCACTCGGAAAGCGGCTCCTTGTCGGATGGAAGCGCTCCTCCCTTCTCCAGGTAAAGCTGTAACACTGGAAATGATCCCATGAGGGAGAAACCCCGACAGAAAAAGGGTGGAAGCTCCCCTGATTTATTTTTTTTTTGCTTGGACCGGGGTGAAGGTTGGTGTTTCTGTAATCAGACACTGCAGGATTGGAACACCTCAGGTTATGAGCTCCTCCTGTGTCCATGACATGGGTTTTTAGGCTGCTGTGGGTGAGGCCAGTTCCAATTCTGCAACTGCTGTTAAAATCATAGAATTTCTGTAATTCAAGCACAGTAAATACAAGCTGTAACCCAGCATCGACGACTGGCCTTCCTGCTTGTGTGTAGGATTAATTCTTACTATCTTAGGTTCGATTTTTTTTCTCTTTCTGTATTTTCTGGAACTTTGAGAATGATGAGCCAAGTTATCCTGCCTTGTGCTGTGAAATGCAAGGGTGTTCCTGTAGATGTGCTTTTGAAATGTTACATTCGAGCCCTCCCCTGAAGCCTGGGACAGCAGGAAGAGCAGGATGGGGCCCCGAGAACTTACTTACGGGATCACTGTGGCTGAATAAGACGTGTAATTTAAAATTTACTATATTTTATTTAGAATAAAATCTCTCCAAGCTAAACCCCATTGCTGCTGCACTGCTGCGTAATCATGCCTGCAGCCACCTCTGCCTTGGTTAGATGCCGTACATCTTTTTTGCTTTTTTTTTTTTCCTTTTCTTCCAATTTTGATTTGTAATAGATTTCAAACACTTCCCTCCGGTCTGTAATTCCAGGCCTCTCGGTGCTCAGCAGCAGCACGCTTCGCGCAGGGATACGTGATGCTGCTGCTTTAGAAAACCGCTGTAATAAATCTCTAAGTCAGCCTAAGAGTTTTGTAAATGGCCCAAAGCCAGCGTGGCCTTCCCACGGCGGGGTTCGGGAGCAGCCCTCGGCGC
>WEIT01028301.1:11677-33548 GCA_013389985.1 Dryoscopus gambensis | reverse complement strand
AAGACACAAAAAATGTTCCTTATGAGAAAAGGGACTGGAATACTTAATACAAAGAAAGTGACAAGTGAAGGAAGACTATAACTTGCAAAGAGAGAATTTTCTTCTATCTTTCAAAATCCCTCTCCCTTCATGCTGCAGAGAGCTGGGATTCTCTGACCATCAGTCAAAGTTTTGAATTTAGACGTTCAAAACTAAAGAGCAAATACAGAAGACCTGGAATGCCCAAGGTGAAAGGATTCTGATACAGATCTAAACACTTACAAATATATATTGCTATACTAAAAATCCAGTTGATATTGAAGCCTGAAGTAAACAAACAAAAAAACCACATTGCTCTCAGAATTACCAGAATAGCTTTTTGCTCAAGAAATTATATCCTGAAGTCTTACACAGAAAGATGGAAGGGAGATTAGCACAGAAAGTATTATTTTTAAATCTTAAAAAAATCTGTACCCTTGTTGATGCACAGCATAAAGCAGAATTAAGCACAGAAGTTTTATACAATATTTTTCTTCTACTTCAATCAATATTTCCTTGTTTCAGATCAAAGTCAAAGAAGAAACACAGCCCCTGGAAGCAGCTCATTTGCATATACACTGAAAAAGATAATCATTTACATCATAAAGTCCCCTAAAAATGGCCTAGATTTGTGCATGATGTTCAAGTACCTTTAGCACATCTTCACTATTACATCATCTGCTCTGAATTTTAATCATGGAAATGGCAAAGTTATTCATTATTTGAAAACATGCCCACATTTGCAGATTAATGCCGTTAGTTAATCACCCCTTACCTATTCCTTGAGATAGATAGATATATATATATCTCCGGGGTAAAAGTGGACATTTTTCTGTTAACAAGGAATGGGGAGCAGGCAGGGGCTGGCGACAAAAGATTTTACTTATATATGTGTACACCTCAAATACATACCAACACAAATAGAGATAGAAAGGGTTAAGAAGAAAAAAAACCAAAAATGACACCTTTGCAGATTACCTAAGACAATGACTCACAGAGACAGAGCAGCGTTTCCAATCACTGTTAGGAGCACAACTGAAGCTAATGTGCATTTAGGGGATACATTTTGCTTTGCATTTCCCATTCTATAACATTATGGATTTATAAAAGCAGAGCCTCAGAAAGAAAGATCAATGTATGACAGTTCTCTTTGATCTCTAGGTTTACTTACTTCTGCAAGTGAGATCAGATTTTAAAAGCCACAGGAATTTATCACTTTGAAGTATTTTAACTTTTCATTAACTGGAACAGTAGTACCCGATTACAAGACAAATTCAGAAGGTAGAGCTTATTTTATTTTTGCAGACTTAAGCTTGTTGCACAACTAATAGGAAATCCAGTACTTAATTTAATTTTCAGGAACGTGATTTCTTAGTACTTTGGAGTTGTGGGAAAGAAAGGGATATTTAAAAGAGTTGACCTATTTTGCTCTGGAATGAATCGTGAAACATCCCCACTCAAATTCCAAGAAAAGCCACTAGGAGATAAATATATTTTTCTTTTCATGTTTTTTCAGCTGACAAGTATGACCCTGAGCACTGACCAAATTAATAAAGGCCACTTTGCTCTTTCTCAAACAAATTAAGATTTTATAGTGACTACAGGAAAGGAAGACTGAACTGTTTAGTCTGATTGAAACTGGTGAGTTTTGATATTGGCATTCTTTTAAGGTCCTTAAAATAACAACTAAGGATAAATATAGTGGAAGTGCCTAACAAATGTGCAGCTTTTTTTAAACAATTAACCTGAAAGTAGATCTATTACTTTGTAGATGATATGCTATCAACTCAGTTTCCTGAATGGAAAATACATATTTATATCATGTGTAATTTTTGTTTATTTTGAAATAATCCAAACTGTTACTCTGCGCAAGCGTATTATAAAGCTGCCTTTTTTATTGCTGTTTACCACTTTGGAGGCACTCTATGTTTTCTTACTGCTATGTAAGATTTGATCACCATATCCAGAAGGCATGATGGCAGAGAAAGCTAAAGATTGAAAATTAACAAATATACTCTGGCTAAAAAGTTTCTTTAAGAAGAGAAATAGAAGAACTTCACTGGATAACCACTAGTCAGGACAAGAAGGTTTTTGTTTCTTTCCTTTTTGGGGGGAAAAATATTGGAAATCCGAAGAATGAGGAGAACAAAAAATTATTGGCTATGTTGTTTTTTACATAAGTAATCCTACAGTTCTGGTCTCAGACGGTTTCATCTTGTGTGCACAAACTGAAGGGGACAGAAGAAAATCACCAAAATCACCAACGTATTTGCTTGGATTGGTAGAGAAATTTAAAAAAAAAAAAAGAAGGAAAAAAAAAGTAAACACAAATATCATAGTAGTTCTCTTTTCTGATTTGCTTATGAAAACAATCTTACACACACTGCAAGATTGCAAGATAAGACTGCTACCCTGACAGCACTGGTGACACAAGGATTAACTAGGGGAGTATGAAACCACTAAGAACATCTACCAAGAAAAAGCTCCACAACAACAGACAAATTACTATAAAATTGTCTTCGCCTCTTTATACAGAATTAGTTTCTAATTCTGTCCATGTAATCAATACATGCATTGTGTAGTTTAATCCTAGAAACACAACCCTGCTTTACAGATGGCTCCCAATACATGACAAGCCCACATGCACTCACCAAAACCCAGGAGTGATAAGACACACATCTCCATGTGCCAAGGGCACTGCTTTTCCCAGATTTTGACCATGTATTGATTGATTTTCAAATACCTACATCATTAATGAGCGAACAGGATACAATTACATCCAAATTTTTAAGCAATGGCCACAAAGAATGTATGATTACATGCACTTATGATGTTTCAGTTTTCTGAAGTCTGTATATACCACAATTACAAATATGTTTTGGGGAAAGTCCATTTTGTTCCCAGAGTCTCAAAAGAATAACACTTATCATTATGTTTTAAAATTAACTGGCTTACTGTTGCACATTAATATTCATATTCGTGTCATTCATTACATATCATGGCTGTATTACTTAAAGGAATTTATGTCAGTTTTCTGAATGGTGATCAGGTAGCACAGATTGAAATATCAGATGTTCTTTTGTATTATAAGGACTGCCCTTGCCTAGTTACTATGAAGTCTAATAGAAAATAACATCTTTTCCTGCCCCTTCTACTTTAGAAGTAGAGGGTGGGGTGGTAAGGATGACCAAAACCTTTCTGCATGGATTATTTTTTCACCCCAACTTTTTCTTCCTGTTACTCGTAAGAAAACCTACATTTTCTGCTGTGTCAAGGAAACATGAAGGCAGCATGGCTGACTTGGAATAAGAAAAGCAGAGCATTGACAGCAGCAGGAAAAGACAAAACTGCAACGTTAAAAACAAAAAACAAACAAACAAACAAACAAAAGAAAACCAAAACAAAACAGGTCAGGAAGTAAATCTCGGTCATCCAGCTCAGCCTTCTGATCCCACATCTTCACCAGCACTCAACCATAGCTCAGCAAAAGCAATTATCAAAAAAACCCGCTCAGACTGACTCAACTAAAATTGCCCATTGCCTTTTCCAGACTACACAGCAACTGCACATCTAAATGGCCCCTTAAGCAGAGAAATTCTTGAAGCTTCTGTGAACCATATCCCCTAGGGCACTTTCCCAGGTGCACAGTGCAGTTCACCCACAGTGAAGCACTACAGCAGCCCCTGTTCCACAACCAGAGCTGGTGGGAGTGTTGACGGACCCCTCCTCTGTCCACAGAGCCATCACAGTTCCCACTTCCGGGTGAAAGAAGGCTCGGGAAAGAGATGTGGGCTAACTTCAAATACACCATGGAAAACTTGCACGTGACCAGGAAACTACAGCATGATGAATGTTTTGTTTTGAAGCCAAGCTGAGAGGGGACACCAGCACCTCCTCAGGCAGGCTCCCACCCACTGCTTACTCTTTTATGATAAGGGTTTTAAAACTTGAAAGTAGTTCTTCCAAACACACATTTAGTACAAAACTGAAATAACCACTGAAAATGTCAAAATTTGCCTCATGACAAAAACTGAATGTCCACCTTCTGCCTAAGTGCTGATGATTAACTTCTTACTAAACTGGCTTTTAAAACAGCTATGGCAACATCTTAAATTACTCTTACCCTCTCATGGCAGACTCCTGTAAACCAAGTGATAGCAGCAATAACTTCATTTTTGATTTTCTGGGGTTTTCTTTTGTTTGACTTTTTGCTTTGGTGGTTTGGAAGGTTTGGGAGGGGAATGGGGGTTGTTGGGTTTTGGGGTGGCAGGGATAGTTTTGGCTTGGGGGGGGGGGTTGTTTTTTCTTCTTTAAGGGGGTAAAGCAGAAGGAAAGGAAATAAAGAAACACACAAAGTAAAGGTCAGCATGTCAGTAGGGAAAAAAAATCCCTAGTTTGATCAAAGAAAGCACTAAAAGCTACCACGACCTTCCAACTAAAGGCTTTTCAAACTCTTTGGTTACATACTATTTACTCAGACATCAACTGCTTGTAAACAGACTGCTTCAGGCTAATCAGGAATGTTCCTTGATGTTAGTTAGTGACCCACTGCATTACCCTTTGCTCGTCTGTTTATTTTACAGAACAGAGATGCAGAATATAAGAGATGAGAAAAATACATTTTCTTCAAGTCATGCACTGTGTCTACATTGACTGAATCATTAGGAAAGGAATTTGCAAGACCTCTTTTCCTCAATAATGCACTAAAAATCAAGAAAAGCTGGTACAAAGATAACACAGGCTATGTTCAGTAATTTTGTTTTCCTCCTTTCGTGCAATATTTAAAACTTTCTCATAAAGACAACAATCATAATTTAATGACAGATAATCTGAGTCGTCTGAAGACACATAACATTCTCCAGAAAAACTACATTATTTACCAGTGTTACCCAAGACAGAAAGCAAGGCCTAACAACACAAGCAGAAAGCATGACATGCTTGCAGCCAAGACAAAAGAATACCTCCTGTGATAGAAGTTTGAAGCTAGCTGCACTTCTGCAGGTGAATTTATTTCTTAATAGACCCAGAGTGTAACATGTTAAAAAAAATCCACTGACAGTTCAGTTTATAAACAGTATAAAACATCCAGGTAACTTCATTAGTATACCGGGACAACTATCTCGTCTACACCTCTGCATACCAGAACCCACTATTTTCCTTGAATTTAGTACTAAGATGTCACATGAATGATGTGAATTTATCAGAGGCAGCTTCCCAGCTCTCTTGAGCTCCAATCACAATAAAAAAGCCGTTTCTGTTCTCTAATGTGTAACAAACTATGGCAAAACCAAAACTTAAAATTACTGTGAGACATATCAAATCAACACTCTGATTTGACTCATATTTGCTTTTAATCACATACACAATTTGAAAGCCAATATGGGGAACAGTACAAAAATGCAGATATTACAACACTGAAAATTAATTTCCCCTCTCATAACATTTGGAAAATCAAACTGACTTCAAGCACAAATTCTCTGTCAGTATTCCAGGGCAAAGTATTGGGGTTTTTTACCAAAATCTGTGATGTTATAGTTAAGTCTCTTTTGAAACATCCTATCAGCTCTGTAACAGAGAGGCAAACCTCCTTTTTTTTTAAATGAAAACATTGTCAGCAATGTATGTAAATAATACTTTAATAATCTCTTTGTTATTCCTTCCACCAATGCAGCAGAACACAAATATTTAAAATTGCATACGTGAATTTTCTCAATCTCCTGGAATTATTATTTTTTACCAGGAGGAGTGGACCAAAATATTTCTAAAATTTTACTGTGAAAGATAAAAATGCAGTCTAAGCAAATTAATCAAGACCCTAATTGATGAGAAAGGGAAGTATTCTGTGGTTAGATTTGATGCCCATTAACTGTAGGCCCTCAAAAGCAAGTTAGTTACATATGACTAAATAATGAGAGCAAATCTTACAGAATCACAGAATCAAGTAAGTTGGAAAAGACCTTTGAGATTATCAAGTCCAATCTATGACCTAACACCACCTCATCAACTCAACTATGGCATTAAAGTGCCACATCCAGTCTTTTCTTAAACACCTCCAGGGATGGTGACACCACCACCTCCCTGGGCAGCCCATTCCAGTGCCCAATCTCTCTGTCTGTGAAGAACTCCCTGACATCAAACCTGAAACTCCCCTGGCACAGCTTGAGGCTGTGTCCTCTTGTCCTATTGCTGGTTGTCTGGGAGAAGAGACTGACCCTCAACGGGCTACAACCTCCTTTCAGGGAGTTGTAGAGAGTGATAAGGTCTCCCCTGAGCCTCCTTTTCTCCAGACTAGACATCCCCAGATCCCTCAGATGCTCCTCACAGGACTTGCGCTCCAGACCCTTTCCCAACCTTGTTGTCCTTCTCTGGATTCGCTCCAGCACCTCAGTGTCCTTCCTGAGAGCCCAGAACTGAACACAGGATTTGAGGTTTGGCCTCTCGAGTGCCAAGTACAGGGGGACAATCCCTGCCCTGGTTCTGCTGGCCACACTGTTGCTGATCCAGGCCAGGATGCCATTGGCCTTCTCAGCCACCTGGGCACAGCCTGGCTCATGTTCAGTCACTGTCACCAGCACCCCCAGGTCCTTTCCCACTGGGCAGCTTTGCAGCCGCTCTGCCCCAGCCTGTGGCGCTGCCTGGGGTTGTTGTGACCCAAGGGCAGGACCCAGCCCTGGACCTTGTTGAACCTCACACCATTGGCCTCAGCCCATGATCCAGCCTGTCCAGATCCCTCTGCAAAGCCTTCCTGCCCTCCAGCAGATCAACACTTGCACCCAGCTTGGTGTCATCTGCTAATCTGCTGTGGTAGACTCAATCATCAGAATACAGATCATCGGAAAAGATATTAAACAGGACTGGGCCCAACAGTGATCCCCAGTGGACACTGCCAGTGATTGGTCCCCAGCTGGATGTAGCATCATTCCCCACCACTCCAGCCAGTTCTTAATCCAGTGAAAAGTGCACCTGCCCAAGCAAAGCCATGGGCTGCCAGCATCTCCAGGAGAATGCTGTGGTAGACAGTATCAAAGGCTTTGCTGAGGTCCTGGTAGACAACAGCCATANACAACATCCACATCCTTTCCCTCATCCACCTGGCAGGTCACCTGGTCAAAAAATGGGATCACGTTTGTCACGCAGGACCTGCCCCTCCTAAATCCATGCTGGCTGGGCCTGATCCCTCAGCCATCCTGTAAGTACTGTATGATCACACTCAAGATGATCTGTTTCATCACCTTGCCAGGCACTGCGGTTAGGCTGATAGACCATAGTTCCCCAGAGCCCCTCTTATGGGTGGGTGTCACACTGGCCTGCTTCCAGTCATCTGGAACCTCCTCTGTTAGCCAGGACTGATAACAGATGATAGAGAGTGACTTGGCAAGCTCTTTAGCCACCTCCCCTCAGTACCCTTGGATGGATCCCAGCTGNCATCCACATCCTTTCCCTCATCCACCTGGCAGGTCACCTGGTCAAAAAATGGGATCACGTTTGTCACGCAGGACCTGCCCCTCCTAAATCCATGCTGGCTGGGCCTGATCCCTCAGCCATCCTGTAAGTACTGTATGATCACACTCAAGATGATCTGTTTCATCACCTTGCCAGGCACTGCGGTTAGGCTGATAGACCATAGTTCCCCAGAGCCCCTCTTATGGGTGGGTGTCACACTGGCCTGCTTCCAGTCATCTGGAACCTCCTCTGTTAGCCAGGACTGATAACAGATGATAGAGAGTGACTTGGCAAGCTCTTTAGCCACCTCCCCTCAGTACCCTTGGATGGATCCCAGCTGAAACTTAACAGGACATTTAGATACCTATAAGTATAGGCTGGGATTTAAAAGGCTGTCACAAACCAGAACAAGTCCAGCTATAGCAAAGGGGGCACATGCAAGAGACACAGATTTACTGAAGTCATCAAGCTATCTGTACCAGTCTATGGAATCCCTTCGGAAACATTCACCAGAAGTATCCAAGATTATTTAAAATATAAAGGAGGTCATGACTAACAAGCAAACATCTGCTGCTGGAGACCTTTTCTCTGCGCACTGCTGTACAACCAGCAACACTTCAGAGTATCACTCCTGATATGAAAGAGACCCTGCAATGAGGCTGGGATCAAGATGTGTAAATGAAAGGAGAAGTCAAAGGTCCCTACTAGCATAAAAGTCAGGCTTAGGAGAAAAAGCTAACAATAATCATCTCAACCTTGTTACAGCCTACTAAGAATGAACATGGTTTAACTCAGATCTCTTTTTGCTGTTTTTAACATAGCCAACTTTGGTTTTGTTGCATTATAATACCATAGGTGAGAAGTTAATTTCCTTCTAAAAATAAACAGATAAAATATCTCTTAATACTGTTCACTCAGTATAGCTTAGTTCACTCAGTATAGCTTTTCTGGAAAAAGAAGCAATTGTCTAATGAGAACTCTGTCAGAAAGAGCAGTGTATGGTAACAAGATGTATCTTCTCACCAAAACAGGAAATTCTGCAAGTTGACATTCAGAAACGAGTATTATTCTTCCCCTATAGAGTGTGGCAAGTAGCCATAACATGACTCATATGTGATACTGATGCAGCCAATTATGGAAACACAAATCAGTAGGAAAAAGTAAACCAAATCAATTCCAGTAATAAGTGTACCAAGCAATGAAGGACTTTTTCTTGTTTTTGCGTATTTTCTTGCAAGGGGTGTGGAAAGGGGTGACAAATCAAGGCGCTCTAGAAGGAACAGATTCACTTTCCGTTCTTCATGACTGAGCAAGAATGGAGAGCAAACTCTCTCCATTTATATTTAATTACTTAAATTTTATTGTACACACAATCTTCTGTGCTATTTTGCAGCACATATTGTAGCTAAATATTTGATTTCTGACAAAGTTTGACCATGTTTTGTAAGGACTGTCATCAGTTTTATGCATGCACTGAAAACATTTATTTCATCTTGAGTTGGCTTCATTTTTTTCTGGTTTTAAGTCTCAAGTTTTAAAGCCTCAAAATGTTAAATTCCTCAGGAACGGTAATTAGCCATTGGTAAGTTTTGCTCATGTAAAATAAAAATGTATAAAGAAGGGACTTTTTAAATAATTAAACTCCCTTCCTGAGCAATAAAAGAAATAACTGATTCCCAAATATATTTAATTGAACCTACTGCTGTTTCAAATTCAATTTTTCTTTAATTGGTAACTGTAGTACATGTGAATTATTAACCAGCAATCCCCAAGAACAGGATATAAAATAAAAAGAGAAAAGGCTTCCAATGTAGCTGGAAGATAAACTCGCTTTTTTCAAGACACTCTGTAGAATTCTCCTGCTGTGCTGCTTTTTTTTACTACCATCTACCTGAAGTTCTGCTGGAAGGTTTCCTCTACGGAGCCCAATAAATCAGTTGGAGGATGATGGTATTACAGGACTTGCCTTCTCTGAAACGTTCAAGATTTTTAGAAAGGCTACAGGCATAAGAATCTGTACTGTGACTTCTAAAGAAACTGAAGAGTAAGCAAGAACTTTTTTAGAGGCACCTCATGTAACTGTGAAGCCAAGATCTGCTTCCCCATTAACCCGTTAAGACAAGACACAAATGAGTCAGAGAATTCCAAGAAGGCACACAGAAAACCGTTTAATGCCAACTGTGCAAAGCACATAGTATGTCTGCATATGCAACATTCTAGAACAGCAAGCGACAACTACTCTACTACATTTCTAATGTTATGCTCTTAAGACGCCTACAGTTATTTCAGCTTTCCTGAGTTTAAACAAGGCTATTACCCCAGTCACCAGCAAAATTATGTTAACTGCAGTCAGCACTATAGGCATTCAGTGTTATTCCAAATCTGATGCTGCTCATTATTTACCCAAAAATGCTGATGAACAGACATACTACTTCGGCAGTTGTCAGCCCTTCCTTCAGAAATACACCAGTCTTCTTTGTACAGCCTGAACAGCAAGTGACCATAGTACTTCTGATACCATTGTTGGGGGTTTTTTTTCCTGTTTTTCAAACTGAAGCCCACTGGGTAAGAGGAGCTGGCATTTCAGCTCTGCTGGCTGTGGGTCACCTCAGCTGAGATTGCAAAAGTCTATGAAGAACATGGAGAACATGTATGAAGAAAAAAGGATGTTAGTGACAAAAGGACTGCTCCATAGGTCCAACAAAATCCTAACCATCCTAACACAACACACCACACCACACCACACAGAACTTTATCTCATTGCCAGAAAGGTGTTTCTTCTATTTTTTGGAAGAGTTGCCCAGGCAAAGAAATGCACAACTGAAACTTAAGAAAAGCTGAGCCCTGAACATATGCATGAACTTGTTCATCTCCTCACCAAACACACATCCTCAGAGCACCATCCACCCTCTAAGCAGCAGTATCACCAGTACCTTCTGCTGCTGCTGTTACAGTTCCTCAGCAGTTCACTTGGTTAACACTGCATGCCACACCAAAGAAGAAGGTATGCCACTTGGTACTACATGACAATGCGAACAAAAGGTACTTTTTTCTAGCTCTTCATTTAAAATACTACAGGAAATCTGTAGTAAAAAGACAAGCAGCAGAAGCAAAGCAGGCAGGGATTGCTCTGTAGAGGATTATAACCTGCAGGGGAGAGCTCATAACTGTTTCCCAGAGAGACCTGGGAGCTGTCGTGTAAAGTTGAAGCATTATGAACGTGCCGTGCTAAGAGAGCTGCCTACCAGGACGGAAGACAAAACTCAGCCCTGGTCCAGGCAAGGCAGCAGAGGCAGCCAGAACAGTTGCCAGCATTCCTGGCAATCACCAGCTGCAAAGCAGCAGAAGCAACCAAGGCAGTGTCTGGGCAGGAGGTACAGCATGAAATCACACTTGACTGACACCCACCCCCAGCACAGAAGAAAGTACCCACCATGCTCACATCTATTTTAAAAGACTTCTTGTAGTAAGGAGGAGAAAGAAGCACAGTTATCCTGCATATCAAGTGAAAACATTTTTAATTAGATAAAATGTTGAAATGTCTAAGTTCAGGACATCAAATTGGCTTCCTATCTTAAGCAGCAAGTATCCTGTGAGGAGATTCCTCTTCCTTTCCTATTTCCTCTGAGAAACGTTCATCAACTTCCACTTAAAGCAACAGGAAATTGTTAAATATTTAGATACATCTTATCTAACCATTTTTTCTAGTTCAGATTTGTCCTATGGTGACTGTATGATACTGTATTCCCTATCGTCTGCCCTATGCCAGACATGAATCCTGTGCCTTCCTGTGTCTTTAAGCCGGGTCCGAGAGAAAGGGAGAGAAAAACCGAGCGGTTTTGTATTCAAGGACACAGATATACGCTTCCTGCGTTCCTGCTGTGGCGGAGCGGAGGAAAGCACCTTCTTGCTTTTCCCAGCTCTTGGCTCTTTTTCTTGGGAGAGAGACAGAGTTAAACTCCTTGCTTTTTAGCCAGTCTGCTAGCTGAGGCAAGAAAGTTTTTCCCTGGGACTTCGGTTCCGTCGTCTTCTCTTCTGGACTTCTTCTTCAGCAACACCAGAACATCATCACGGAGGCCCAGAGGAGCCCATGCCGAACCCCAGCTCTGGAGAGGAGAAAGCCACACCCACAAAGGACTCTGAAATCTACCCAGGTTCTCTCCACAGCAAGAGGTTTTATTATTTAGCATTATTCTATTTTTTTTCCCGTGCCTGCATGCACTTTACTTGTTAAATAAATTGGGATTTTTTCACCTTCCTCTGAGGAAAATTCTTTCCCGAACCTGGTGGCGGAGGGGTGGCTGTAACCTGCCTTCTATCAGAGGATGTTCATTTCGGACGTTCCTCCAAATTTGTCTCAAACCGGGACAGACTGGACACAATTATGCAGGAATGCAGCAGTTACTGATGTACCACCAGAGAGCGCTAATCTAGGGAAGTTGTGCAGAAGCAGCCGTTTTTAGTCAACATGGAACAGAGCAACTCATTTGATTAGTCATTAGTTAATAAAATAACCATGTGAACACATGGCCCCACAAGCATAGTACTCTAAAGTATTTACCCACCAGCCTGTTCCCACTTTACCTTTCCACAAAAAGATGGCAAGTTTGAATGTCACTAGGATCCCTGTTACAGATCTTCTATGCAGACACAGAACACAAAAGCAAATGAACCTGGGAGGGGAAGGACAGGACAGTCAATGCAGTGCCTTCAGGAAGGGACATGCTCTAAAACTGCTCTACTTTGAACAGAACTTTGGCAATTCAATTTCAGAAGAATCATTTGACTTTTAATCTAGAGGCATCCTCCAGTACAGGAGAAAACCACTTTATGTTTGACAGTAAAAAGCCACTCCGCTGGAGAGTTTTGAATTTGGAAGAGAAGGGAAATATAATGAAAGCATGGCCACTCCACAGGAGACTGCTCCTACTTTTTCCACTCAGAAAATTACAATGTGATTTCTGAAGTTCTGAGTAACAAGGAAAAAAGGATGTCTTCTGAGGGTAAATTCTTCAAACTCCCATAAATCAGCTTTTGATATGACTCCATATTCAGCTATAATCAGCACTAATATTTTAGAGATAATTAAATTTATACAGACTAATTTCTAATCTCTTCTAGGGATGGGAAGGGAGTTACAGTTTTTCCTTTGCATTATGCTCATGTAGGATATTTCTAAAGAGGTAATTTTCACTTTAATTGACAAACCCATGAAGCCTTGTAACTTTCCTTTACAGAATGTACATAAATATACTTTAAAGCCAAAAAAAGGCATCTATATGTGTGAATCAGTGTGTCATTTTCTAGCCTGAATCACTATGTTACAAAATTGCAACGAAATGTTTTCCTGAAACTCCATCATCATGTATGGATTACACTGGTCACTAAAGTACCTTTTATCTTGATTTTATAATCCTTGAGGGACACATGGAGAAAACCCTAATGACATCCTGCATGTGTTTTTCAGTTTCAGTTATTTAATGAGCATTGTGCCTTCAAGGTAAAAACCAGATGAATATTTTCACTGAGCACAATAATCATCCTCTGATTTCATCTTCCTAGAGAAATTCTTTATCCTGTATTATTTACCCCGAGCACTTCTTGTAAGTTACTTAGCACTGCTAAAAATTCAAAAGGTTACATTTATCTACTGCACAGTATTCCATGAACAGTATTTTGGCATGTGACCAGTTATTGTGCCCAACTAAGCATCACAGAAATTGTCTTGGTCAATTCAATATAAAGTTGTAATTTGGACTGAATTTTTGCTACCTGTATTAAAACATGGTGGGTTTAGAAACCTATTCGGTCAGTCTCTGAAGAACAAAAAAAGGCATGCTCAGTGCTAGAATAAGAGGCTGTAACAAAATAAATTAAATCAGCTGTATGAGCTCATAAAATTCAAGTTGCTTACAGACACCTGAACATGTTCAGATTAAAGACAGATATTCCAAAATTACTGTTAGATAAGAAACCTAAGATACAAGAGTGGTGAAGGGGAAGAAAACAAATCGCTTTTTTACTGCATCACTTCAAGAGCTCTCAACTTTAAAATAGGCCCACTGCCTATAGCAGTGTCTTAATTACATAAAATAAAGTCTTATCATCAAGCCTTTTGTAAAGGATTTCCAAACTTTCTAGAATTTCTACAGTAATTAAACCAAATGTATAACACATTACTATGGCACAATATCACCTGGGGGATGATACCAGACTACTGGGCCGGTATAGCCACAATTTGAAGGATGAAGCAAACTCATTTACCATCTCTTCCTTCAACTAACCAGTCACTGAAGCATATTTTTAAAGTTCTTTTACAANTGTATAATGTTTCAGGAAATACTATATTCAGCTTCTCCTTCTGTTTACAAGATTGATTCCAATTACAGGTAATCTTTGCTTGGCTTAGAGTTCTTTCAAATTACAAAAATGGCAAGGGGTGAGGACACAGCCAGGTCTTCATATACCATAGGTCATCTAAATACGCAGGAGACTCATGTTAATTAATTTACTAATATTCCCTGCAGATGAGCAGGTGAACTCCTTGGTTTTACTTGTCCAAACAGAAAAACATGTCAAATCCTGTATCTGCTACACCTGAAACAAACCATAGCAGTAACTCAAATGTTACACAACCAAACAGCACCTAAAGTTAACATGNAAAATCCCTATTTGCATCTCTCCGCTTTCTCCCAATACTAAAGTTTTCTTCAGCATTTAGACTTCAAGAACTTTGAGGCTTCTCTCATCTTCCTTCTCTCCTTTTGTATTTAGAGCACAGGTTTCACTTTTCAGCTTTCGTTTCTTCCCTTCCACATCTAGCACCACAGTTGGAGTCCACCTCTCTTGCCTCACTGTCATCTTCTTTGAGCTCCACTCAAGAAGCAACCGAAGAAACACCTGCACAGCTGCCCACCTTCACTTCATCAGGAGCTGCCAACAGGCAGGCCACTTTCTCATTCTGCTTGTTCAACGACCCGTCAGTGCCCCAGTGACAAAGACTTTAATCTCAGAACATAGAGAGGAAGGTGACAGGTGAGACCACAATTCAAAGAAGTGCATCCATTTACATCAGACTCCTCGTACCTGACAGGAGCCTCACACATACTCAGCTCTCCAAATCACTCCACTCCTGTGTTTGTGCCCCCATGTATAATGTTTCAGGAAATACTATATTCAGCTTCTCCTTCTGTTTACAAGATTGATTCCAATTACAGGTAATCTTTGCTTGGCTTAGAGTTCTTTCAAATTACAAAAATGGCAAGGGGTGAGGACACAGCCAGGTCTTCATATACCATAGGTCATCTAAATACGCAGGAGACTCATGTTAATTAATTTACTAATATTCCCTGCAGATGAGCAGGTGAACTCCTTGGTTTTACTTGTCCAAACAGAAAAACATGTCAAATCCTGTATCTGCTACACCTGAAACAAACCATAGCAGTAACTCAAATGTTACACAACCAAACAGCACCTAAAGTTAACATGAAGTTCTGTACCAATATGGTGCTAGGANACCAATATGGTGCTAGGACAGCTTGCAAAACTGAATGAGGAGGTAGCTCATTAAGATCAACATCCCATGTTCACCTCAAACAAGACTGCTTTTTAAAAATAAAATAATTTTACATAGTGTAACTCAAAGCCACAGGAGTCCTGGGCATGAAAAGCTCCACACAGAACACACTACCAATTGACAGAAGTCATCCTATAGAAACACTTTCGGTTTCCTGAAGTTAATATTGGACATTAACTCTTTAATGATATACACTTCCCAAACACACAAATTAAAATAGAGACTTTGCTGACAAGATAAGGTCAAGGCAACTTCAACATATAGTTAGAACCAGATGATCTTCATGGTCCCTTCCAGTACAAGTAATTTTAGGAGTCTATCCTTTCATGTCCCATATAATGTTTAAGTCAAACCTAAGTCACTGACTCTGAAGTTTCACCTCCTTTAAGCTACAGGCACCAAAGCTCAGCCCAGGCCTACCTCCTAACACGTAATAACACTTAAATGGTTCCTTCATGTATCCGTTATCCTATGAAAACATGGCCCTTTCTAAACACATATCCACAAATTTTGCAGTCATAAATATTTCCATCAGTAGCATTAAAAACAGCCTCTCCTTCCAGTGTCACTAAACATGCACCAGGCTTTACTGTTTGCCTTTTTACATGTTCACAGTATTAAGAAAATACCTTTATTACTCTAGTAACCACTACTTTATCTCTACAGACAAAGATGACAAAACAATTTGATCAGAATTTCTGGGTGTAGGTGAATTTCCAAGAGCTGATCTGAATGACAGCTTCAGTAAAATCCAGATTAGAAAATCAAGAATCAAAGCAGGACTTTCTCCAGTTTCAGGAAAATGCTTAATCCTAATTATCTCTTTAAACAATCATTAAGCAATAAATAGATTAAAAGAATTTACTACAAACTTAATTCTTCACGCCTTCTTTAACAAGTCTTTCCAAGCGATGGAATCAAAATCTTTTTCATTTCATTAGCAGTAAGGCAGAATTCACTTTAAAAGAAATTTTAAAAGAAAACCAGATATTTTCAGGGCTTATTTTCTCTTTACTGCTAGAAAATAATTTGCACAGATAATGCAAATCACTGTTTCTGGTGTTATTTCACATTTAGCATGATGGGACAGCATCACATTGCAGCAAAGTATCTTTTCTTTCTCCCATTCCCCATCTCTCTATTTGCATTAGGCAAATACTGTCTACGAAGAAAAAACTGAAATTAACACTCATTTTATAAAGGCAACTTAATTTGGTACATTGTGGTGAAGAATAACATTAAATCATAGTAGGTTTTGGTTTCACAATTAAATCCTATAGATAAGACACCAACACACATGAAAACGCTCTCAATACTAGCATAAAGTTTACTAAGGCAGCTTTTACTATTTCCTTGAGAAAATTCATATATACAACATTTCTGCAAGGAAGACTTAGATTTTGCATACAAGCTACTTCATTAAAAAACTGAAAAGCTAGTTCACAAAATTTAGTCTGCCCCAATCTTTACAATGGGGAAGGGAAGCTAGTTAGAGCTTATACAAATTGTCTGTGGCAAAAGGTGCATGACCAAATGGATGTCAAGAGATCAATCTTCTGACCAGTTCTATAAGACTTGTTTCTACATGGATTTTTCACAGTCGGAAGAGACTGACACAACAGAACTGAACAGTTTCCTGACATAGTATTAATTTGTCTAAATCAAGGAAGCAACAGCACCAAAAACGCCATGATGGCAGTAACAGTAACTGCCAATTACTCCTCTCTGCAGTCTTAGCCTCATTCTTGGAAACATCTAAAAATATTTTTTCCCAATAATTATATTAAATAAACAACTTGTTCTACTCTGACAATAAATCAAGTACAGTATGAAGTGGGTTTAGAAGCACAGGTTTATGCACAACTCCAGTGAGGTTTTATCACTAGATTACAGTTTTATTCTTGTACAATCCCCTGATCTCACCCCCTTAGCCTGAAAGCAGAACATTTGATTTAAAAGGAAGATAACTGAATTCAATCATATAGGACAGAATTAAACATGCCTGAAAGTTAACCTAGCTAGGAATTTTTTT
The DNA here is from genome assembly GCA_013389985.1 of Dryoscopus gambensis. Classification (NCBI taxonomy): domain Eukaryota; kingdom Metazoa; phylum Chordata; class Aves; order Passeriformes; family Malaconotidae; genus Dryoscopus; species Dryoscopus gambensis. The sequence goes on along the minus strand of WEIT01028301.1, from coordinate 16,479 downwards.
ATTAGTTTACATCAACAAGATGCTATATTTCATTCTGGTTTTTTACTAAGAATTTAAAAACTAGTTTCTTTGGCCTTTCACAGCTTACTCTGTATTTCCATTGTGAGTAGAAATTACAAGTGCCCAGGTAAGAGCTGTAGTACATGATTAAAGCGTTGCCATGATAATATGCTTAGCCTTGCACCATAATTATTATCTGAAAAAATTATTACCCATAAGGTGAAACAATTGTGCCTGTTATTTTATATATAAGCTTTTAAGCTGCATGCACACTTGTGCAAGGTGCGCAAGAGGTATGCAACAGGCTCACAGATCAATTCAGCTTGCTAGAAGAAATATATTTATAAATGTTACTCTGGGTTTTGAGTTTTTCTTTAAAAATACAAATTACCTGCAAAACACAGCATTAGCAGGTTATATAGATGAAATCTTTCGGGCAACCCCAATTACTTCATGCTGAGCAACTATACTCCAAGATGGAAAAAAGGAGTAGCAGAAGGATTCCTAAGCCTTTGCATGTGGCCAAAGGCACAAGGGGAGTGCATGCTTCCCATGCACGTACATGTAATGGCTGACGTAAACTACAGATTTACTAGTTTATAAACTTCAGCTTTGAGTCCCTGTAGATGTGGGCGTTCAGCTTCTCAGTGTTTTTACTGCCTGGAAGTAACATGATGAAGCCACAGCAGCAGCATTACAAAATGGGCATTCACAGCCCTCAATCCTGCTGCAAAATCCATGCTGTCCTGTGCTCGGACTTGGTGCCACACTCTCCCAGCCATAAATTATAGTGGTTCTTCACCATCACCAAAGACTTCTTCACCCTTTGTGTTATCAGAAAATGCCCTTGTGGTAATTCCCCCTTGCAGCTTGATCAAAGACTATTCCCCTTCTAGTGGCAGAGAAACTCATCTTGGAAACTATGACCTCAGCCCTGCCAGGCTGTCCAATCTTTTTGACAACTTCCAGACACTGAATAATTTAAGCAGACAGTTTACACGTTACAAAGCTGTACTAAGACTGAGCTCACATTTAAAGGCCTTCAAGGCTTGCACAAAATGCTTCAGAATACCAGAACACATCAAGTCCCCCTTTGTTTGACTCAACTGGACGCTGCACATAGAACAGATACGAACACAGTCACAGTCCCTTCCCCCAGCACAGGCAAATGGTTCGAAGGACCAAGCAGAACATCCAGAATTTCAGTATCACCTGAATTAAGCAAAGCCAATTAATGCAAAACTAGGCCTGTCACCACCCTACCACACACACCCTACGACACACAACACATGGTAGGCCTGTCATGCCCTATCATGTCCAGCTAGTGCATGGACAGGGGTGCACTGGATGTTTTCCGAAAGAAGAGATTCTTCCAGATGCAGAAAAAACCTCAATTCATTAGCAGTATTATTACTCAAAGCCTGCTGCTGCAAACATCTAGGTTTTATTTGTCAACAGAGGACCAATTCTGGAAACTACTCCAAAACAGAACATGGAGGCTTTACTGGTGCAACAGGACCTACACAAAATAATAGGCAGGAGGTAGCATAATTCCTTTTGCATTTAGTCTGTTCCACTTCATGAAGCAATTGCTGCAGCTTTCCTTTCATGAATGATGTTCAAGATTCAATGTCAACATTACTAACTAAAACTCTGCAAGCTACAGTACGCACTCCTTACGTAGGGAGTGTTCTATCAACATCAGCCAACCAAAAACTTCATAGTTCAACATTTCTAAGGCTGAGTGGCTTTTTTCTGTGTGCAGATTTTGTATTTCAGAAGTCTTTACATCACATGACAACACTGTCAAATGTTGGAGGCAAAAGAGATTAAAATGTCAGTTGATTCTCTGATTACCCCTGACATAAAAATGAATCTTTTTGTCTTTATTCTTTCATTTACCCAATGGCTATACTCTTGTATGAAACAGCAGGACTGTTGATTTAATGAGAGGTGCAGCTCTATGAAAATTCAACAACCAGGTGTTATACCGTACATGTGCTATTTTCTGGTTTAAGCAGTGAGTTCTTATTATTCCTAAAGATGACAAAAGAAATAGAGGAATCACTTTCTTTCATCTCAAAAAGGACAAGCCCAGCTGTCTACTTAATCAATAAATATGCAATATCACCTCAGAGAGTGAGTTAGAACTGCATGGCAACTACACACCTCCTAGCACAATGCAGCAGATTAATTTCTATGTTGGACTTGTCACTGCAGTAATTATTTTCCCCAAAATACAACAACACTATCCTCAGGCACAGAAATAGGATTTTTTTCTGATCTGCAATTCCGTAAACAAGATGGTGTAACTTGTAGTGGACTATTATGCATTCACTTGGAAAAAGATATAGGCAGACATAAAGTCATTTATAAAGTCATTTACAGTTTAGCAGTACGACAAGAAATAACGTGCACCAATAAGCACCAGGCTTGCTTCTAGAGAGCAACACCTTTCCATGAGAAAAGGGGAACATTCCATTCAAGCATCGTAATCCCAAGCACAAGTAGACAAAAGCTGCAAACATCCCCAAGTCTCGGTCACCTTTTCCCGACTCCTTAATAAAACAAGGGAAACAATGCATGCTTACGCAGGACCCGAAGGGCTGGAGCGCAGTGTCACGGCAACCCGGATCGAGCACAGGCCACTCTGAGGAACACCACAGAACAAAATCGAACCCAGGAGTAAGATGCACACTAAGGGAACACCTTCAGCTGATAAATAACACTTGAGACAGCCTGTATGGAATATGTACAGCAAAGTATAACTGATGCAAGCGGCAGTGTGAACCACATGAGTATTATGCTGAGAGATTCAGCTACTCCTAATTTAACAACCCATGCAATTGTGTTAATAGAATATTCTAAAAGTACCTAAAAAGCAACACTGACATACTATTTCAAAAGCTGTGTCTCAAACGCAGAACTCAATACAGATCAAACTGCAAGCCCTCTAAAAATTATAGTAAAAATCTTAATTTATACTGAAGTATTTCACTAGGTGGGAACTCAATTCTTTTTAAAAAAGTGGAACTGAAGCAAGCTATCTGACAAAGACTTTCATTAGTGCTGTAATCAAGTGCCAATATATTTTTACTACAATAGCAACTCACAAGGCATGTGCAACAATACATCTCAATTATGAAGACCATAGGCTAAACATCTGCTCTTACAAATTCACTTGGGGGCCAGTGGAGAATTGAATCAAGTTGCACTACATAAATTTAAAGCAGAGAGGTATCAGAGATCTTCTTTTCCATTTACACTGGCAGATCGGCAGCAAAGACATTGCAGATACAAACCTGCAAAAATTCTGCTTTCTACTGCTACCTTTTATGTGTGTGTCTTCAAAAACTGAAGGGGAAAAAAAAAAACCAAACCACAAACCAAAATCTTACACGGCCCACAAAAAGGGTTCTGAGGAAATTATCTGACTGGCACGCATCTTTACCTTATTTATAATATTAACTGAAAAGCTGTATCATGTATTACCTAGGCATGGCATGCTTGATATCTTTCTCTAATGTTTCTGATAATGTTGCCTTTAAGCATAATACCTAAGCTTTCACAGTGATTTTCTCTGTTTCTGTGACCAGATTTTCTCCTAGCCAGTGGTGAAGTAGACATAACTTTAAATAAAAATTACTGTTCCTAGCTTCTGCTAGACTAGAAAGTGAGAGTTGTCCACTATATTTAAAAGCATTATTTTTTTAGGGTAGTAGAATATCTCAAATTATAACAGTTGTATGCTTGTTAAGGTAGAGTTGCAGTACAAGAAAACTGATCAATGGTCAACCTATAAATACATTCACAAACAGATTATACAAATACGCCCATAATATTTAACTATTTTGGAGCAGTGGCCAGCCAGTGAAGCAAGATGTCTGTGGAATAGCATGGGTTAAAGAAATTAGAAGTCACTGAGACAACTAAGCTGCATTACTTTACAAAAATTGCATGCTTTGATGTTTATTCTACCCACTCCTGGATATCCAGGCTCACCAAACTGAAATCTCAGAAGTTTCTATTTTAGTAACTGTTTTTCTAATTGTATTCTCTCCCCTCCTATCATTAAGCCTCCCATCATTAGACTGACAAACATACATAATGATTATTAAGAAATCATCAGCAGCACAAGAAAAAAAATGTATCGCATCTATTCACATGCTACTTCATCAACAGGGAAGTAGTCTCCTAATCTAACTTTGAATACAGACTGGTTTCTATATGTAGATCTAGCTCTCTTTTATATCAAACATACCTAACATTAAATATCAGGCACATGTGTAACACATTAATCATTAATTCTAACACTATAATAGCTAACAAATCATTAAGAGTTCACATAGAATGCAAAGAGAAACAGGATACCCTTTTAAAGTACCTGATATCTGTCAAAATTTACCTTTTGACATTAACAGGCATGAAGGGGAGCACATTTGTGTGGTTGTACCACTTGAAATATCTGTATTTTTTTCTAACTGAAGAAGATAAATGTGTTAAAAAAGTGGTCGTGACATTTCTGGTGTCACGTGCTGCTGCAGAGAGATCAACAAAGCATGAACTTCAACTTGTCAGATCAAGAGAAGCCAATTTTCAAGTGTTACAGCTCAAAATCTGCACATCTTAAAAACAGAGTTTACATACTTGCTGTTAACATGAACTCCCAGACCTCCTGCCTTTGTTCATCTAGTGTAATCCATCATGCAAGCAATCCAGTTCACTTCCATTTGGTTACACTGCCTGTAGGATTATTCCACATATACTGTAGATTCTGGACTAAATGATTCCTTGGTGCCCAA
>WEIT01028297.1:101056-125977 GCA_013389985.1 Dryoscopus gambensis | reverse complement strand
GGTCGGGGAGGGCGAGCGGACGAGGAGAAGGGGAGGCTCCGGGGCTCACCCGCCCCTAGACCGGTGCCGGTACCGGGGCCCGCGGAGCCGGAGGCTGTGCGAGCAGCAGCGGTGGCCTTGCGGGCTCCACTGCACCCGCTGCTGTGCCGGTGCCGAGACGCGGGAGGGAGGAGGGGCCGGGAGTCGCCCGGGAGCATCCCCAGGTCGGCCCTCCCGCCGGTGGAGCGGAACCAGGACTGGTTCGGGGCCGCCTCCGCAGCTCCTCTCGGGGAGGGGGAATGTGTGTGCTGCTGCAGACTCCCAGCACGGCTGCGGCCCTGCCCTGGCCCGAGACAGCCGGTTCCTTGGTGCTGAGGCCCTGGGACAGGAGCAACAACAAAAGGGGCTCGCACATCCAGGCCAGCCGTTCTGTGCACTTGAGAGCTATGGCATGAGATGCTGCTTCTGCAGCCAGCCATCTCGGATACTGAGCCCAACCCCAGAACCCCATGAAGATCCAGCTTTGCACAGGGCACAGCTGCAATCCCAGTCAACAGCACAGGGGCCATGTGGCTCCCTGGGTGTCCAGCCTGGGGAACCTCGGCTCTGGTTTGACAAACATCAGTGACTCCATGGGGCAAGGGAGCTCCTATGCCTGTGCTGTGGTAGCAACACCCACTGCAATGCCACCAGAGGTTCTCCTGGAGAGAGGGAAGGCTCTCTCCAAGGTTTTGCTGGGGTATCAATTGCTCAGAGGTTTGATACGGAGTTTGGGTCACAAAGGGTCCAGCCAGCCGGTGTCACCTTCCCTGGGAGACATAGCTTGGGAGAGCAAGAAATAAATATCCCTGACAGCCAGTGCTGACTCTACCTTCCTGGGTGCCCTCCCTGATGCCATAGCAAGGGCTGGGCCATCTCTATGCTGCCTGGGAAGCAGTGCTCCCTCCCCATGTCCCTTCCCTCTTTGGCAAGGACATTCTGTTCACCTGGAGTGTGGGGTGCATGCTCAGCCTGTACAGCTGAGTCCTCCTGCAGTGCCCTGGAGCTTCAGAGCCCTGGCGGGTGGCTGTCCCTGCCCCTTGGCTGTTGGCTCCAGTTGGCTTGTGTGGCCAACAGACACAGACAGAGACACAGCTCAAATCAGAGAAACCATTTGGACAAAGCTGTGCTTATAGCTGTCCTTGGTGGGTGCCTCTTTCCATAGAAGTATTTGCTGCAGGTCCTGAGAGTTCTGCAGGATCCTTTCAGGATTTGGTTTCTCAGCACAGCTGGCTTCCACTGCAGGACACCTGCCTCTGTCTCTGCACCACTGACCTGGAAACAAGAAAGTATCCTCAGGAACTGCCTGGCCTAGTGCTGCTCACAGGATCCCCAGCATGGATTTGTCCTGTTCAGGTAGCAATACCTGCTGGTATTCCCTCTGGATCAGGGGAGTAAATGTCCTTTGGCAGCAGCCCCCAGCACCCTGCTCTCAGGAAAACTGTCAGCTCCCTTTTCAACAGGCTGGGTTAGAGCTGCCTGCACCTGCACTGCTTCTCCCTCCTCAGGTGGGTGTTGGTCTGAGACGGGGACTGAGCTGTGCTACGTGGCTGCAAAGGGGACGCAGCTGCTTGCTGCAACTGCAGGGGCTCTTGCACACGAGCTGGTACTCGGACTCTCTGTGGGAGGGTGGGGGGCAGGGTAAAGCCATTCTGCAGCTACAAGCAGGGCTCTGCCACTACAAATGTGTCCACATGAGGGGTCTGTGCCACTGCAGCCAGTCACGGCACAGCAGTGCACGTTAACCACAACACTCCGGAAAGTGTCCACAGCTCTAGGGTTGGGGCAGTGACATTAAAAGGAGTCAAGTCTTATTTTAAGGTCCAAGAACTTCCTTATTCCCACTGGGCATTTCTAACTGACACTGGCTTGGTATGTCCTGCCCCAGTGGCAGGACTGGTTTATTGTGTCTTTAACCCACCTCCCCCACCGTACAGGCCACTGCCCACCCGAAATTCGTGTGCAGAGCACTCCCACTCCACTGCATGCTCATCCATGGACTGCCACTGAGGTGGATCCAACACCTACAGTTTTCAGCTGCATGGAAGATTTTTTTTGTAGTTGTTGTTGTTGTATTAGACCAGTCCCAGAGCCCATACACACTGCAACCCTACAATCAGCCATGTTAAAATCCCCACAAATGCTGCAGAGGTGCAGCTCTGTGTACTGCTGCTGGAGGTGACAGGCTCATGCTGTCACCAGCGCTGCTGGGGAGAGCTGCAGAGCAGCAGAGTGTTCCTGGCACCGAGCAGAGCAGAGCAGAGCTCCCTGTGAACCCTGAGCATTGTGACGGCTCTGGTGCCTCCTGCACAGCGGAGAGCAAAGCACTGCACCGTGAACACGGTGCACGGCACTGCCCATATTGCACAGAGGGGCACTGCCCACACTGCACAGCGAGCTCAGTGCACAGCACTGCCCATATTGCACAGAGGGGGCACTGCCCACACCCACCATGAGCTCAGTGCACAGCACTGCCCATATTGCACAGAGAGGGCACTGCCCACACTGCACAGCGAGCTCAGTGCACAGCACTGCCCATATTGCACAGAGAGGGCACTGCCCACACCGCACAGCGAGCTCAGTGCACAGCACTGCCCATATTGCACAGAGAGGGCACTGCCCACACTGCACAGTGAGCTCAGTGCACGGCACTGCCCATATTGCACAGAGGGGCACTGCCCACACTGCACAGCGAGCTCAGTGCACAGCACTGCCCATATTGCACAGAGAGGGCACTGCCCACACTGCACAGCGAGCTCAGTGCACAGCACTGCCCACACTGCAAGCAGCTGTGGTCTGTCCTCAGATGGGAGAGCTGTGGGGGGCCCCATGAGCTGGAGCTCTGGGTGCTGTGTCAGACTGGGGTTAGTGGGTGTAGGAGAGCCACAATGAAAAACTGGGCATTAAAGACAGACCCAGGGCAATTGAGCCATGAAGCTGCATGGGGCCTTGGGAGGTCTCTGCTCCAACACCTGCTCAAAGCCTGTCCCATCAGGATGCTGAAGAACTTGTCCATCTGACTTCCAGCATCTCCAAGGGTGGGCAACTCCTCCTTTTCGGGCCCCTGTACCACTGTCCAACCACCTTCCTAGTAAGTTTTTTCCTTGCATTTGTTTGGATTTTCCCATCTACCAGCTTCTGGCTGTTATCCTGTGTCCTGGAGCAGGAACTGGTGGGGACGGAATGCAAGCACACACAGTGGTATGCACGTACGTGTGCGTGTACACACACACACACGGGCGCACACGTGTGCACACAGAGTAAAAGGCAGATACAGGTGCAGACACACAGAGATAAACACACACCGTGTGTATGGACATGGACATGTGTTTGTTTATATAAATCTGTTTATACACATATTTATACACACAGTCATATGAACAAGACTTACTTTCCCTAAGGAAGGCAATTCCAGCATTTACAAGGGAATTCTCCCTATTCAAACCTGTCCACTTGTTTACCTGTGCGGTGGTTCTTAAAGAACTGGAAAGGAGCAGGGATTGCATCCCCCAGAGTGTTTATTCACTTTGCACAACAAAGCTGGTTCTCAGCATTCCCTGACAAGGGGCTTGTACGAAGATGTGATGGCCCACATAAGGCTGCTGGTGTTACTCACTAGCCAGCGGCTCCAGGGTTAGCTCAGGTGCAGGAGAGAAACAATGTCCCAATGGCTGGCACCTGGGGAAGGGTCATGAACTCCCTCTGACCACTCCCCAGCTCCTTTGCAGCCTGTCCCCATCAGCTGGGCTGGAACTCCCCACAGGGCTTTGTGAGTCCCTGTGCTGTGGGTGAATGCACCCGCCCGCAGGCCCGATACCCATCAGTGGGCACAGGGTGCAGGTGTTGCCGTGGAGTGTGTTGGTGCTGTACCGGAGTGAGCACAGGCCGAGGGAGCTGGGAGCTGTCACACCTGCGCCTTTTCTCCCAGACACAAGGCTGACTGGACACATGAAGGGACAGCCCTGTGGCAGGATCTCTGCTCTGGCCATCTCTCATGAACGCACCCTCTGCATCTGATCCCAGTGGCCTCAGGGCTGGGTGGTGCTGCCCCATGTCCTGCTGCTGCCCACCTACAGATCCCCACGAGGCTGTGCCTGCTCAGCTGGAGCTCCAAGAAAGCCTGTGGGGCTTCAGTTGCAAGTTGTACCCTGTGGGGCTTTTTCTGGCTGTGGCCAGGCTCTCTGGGAAGTGCTGCAAACCTGTGGCACGGCTGGTTTCCAGCCTGAGGCTGCATACCGTGGATTTACTCACGGCATGAGTCTGCATCCCTGGCTTCTGTCCTGTGGCACCTGCCTCCCTCCCCCTTGCTCCAGCCTCAGCTCGATGGTGTGAGTGCTGCTGGTTGCCTGGGGCAAGGTCCTCATGGTGCTGCCACGGAGCTGCAGTGGTCACTCCTGCTGCTCGGGGCCACGTAACACAGGAACAGTCCCACTGCGCTGCTGCCCTGGTGTACACGGTCCTCTGGTGTACGGCAGAGCAGTGGGCTGGCCTGTGCCCTCCCTGGCATCAGCCTGAACACAGACGCCTGACTCCTGCCCCCCAAAACAGACACAGTGCCCCTAAACACAGACACACAGCTCCTGCCCCCCAAAACAGACACAGTGCCCCTAAACACAGACACACAGCTCCTGCCCATAAACGTGGACACATACCTCTTCCCCTGAACATGGACATGGAACTCCTGCTTCAGCCTGTCCTGGCCTGGGGCTGTGTGAAGCCACACAGGTCACCCTGGCACACAGATGTGCTCCAGCGCTGGGGTAATGCTGGGCTAGGGCAAGGCAGGACTGGGCACGAGTGGTGCTGCTGGAGGGATCTGGCCACTGCCAGGTGGAGGCTCCTCGGGACCGTGTCAGAGCCTGCGGGGATCTGTGGCATTCCCTGCCCCAGGGTGCCAGCAGAGGGGCATCACCGGGATCCCCAGCACCGTTTGCAATGTACAGGCAGCAGCAGGGCACAGGGCCTGTCTCCACAGGGCTGTGTGCCCACAGCAGTGCCACTGCCAGCAGGACCTGGGTGCCCTGAGGGGGCTGCACCCCCCACGGGCACTGCATGGGCCGCGGGGAGCTGCCCGGGGCTGTGTGGCCCCAGACCCCGGACGCTGATGATAATTGTGGGTTCCTTCCAATTCGGGGCATTTCACGGTTTGGATTCCAGAGCTGTCCCCGCGTGGCTCCTGGTGGCATGGTCATCGCTCGCTGCCCGACTCCAGCCCCGATGCCACGGGCAGAGTGTGGGGCAGGCGAGCAATCTTCTGGGGTCAGAGCTGGGTCCAGGCAGGGCACCCCGGGGCTTGGGGCAGGGCTGGGATGGGAAGGGAGGCGCCAGGGCTGGGTAGGGCGGGATCCCGCGCGGGAGATGATGTATGGGCAGATGTATCAGATCGCACAAGATAAACAAGCAGTGAATTTCATCAGGGCCCATCATGGCTTTAATTTGGCTGCCTAATGAGTCAGATCCAGCCGCGCAGATAAAAGTTGTCAGAGCCGCAGCCCTAATGAATTTCTTGCCACTTGTAATCAAGGCAGCTTGTCTGAGGGGGATGATTAATGGGCCCCAGAGGAGCTGCCGTCCCTCGGCTTCCATTCCCGCTAATGCAGTCGCCAGGAAATTAACCAAACCCAGCACTGGGCTGGGGCTGGGGCCGGTGTGGGGGCACCCATGGGCACCATGAGGGGACGGGAATGAGGGGTGACATGGGTGCAGGGGCCTGACTGGAAGTGGGACCAGGACCGGGACCAGGACCAGGACCAGGACGAGAAGGACGACGTGGGCACGCACAGCCGGAACACACCAAGGAGCGGAGGGGGCTGGCGGAGGGGCCACCGTCTGCAGCCTCCAGCGAGGCAGCCCTGTGCCACGGGACAGGCACAAGGAGGAGGCAGCAGGGGTTTGACGGGGATAGCCGAGGTACCTGTGGCAGGTGGGGGTGTCCTGGCACCTCCCTTCCTTGCAGCTCTGCCACACAGGCTTGGGGCCCAAGGCCTGTGCCCAGTCCCAGTGCAGCGGAGCCTGGACCCCAGCACAGCACAGAGACACCCGAGCCCCAAACCGCAGTTTGTGGCGTGGCCTGGGGTGCAGCCAGCCCGGAGCCGCCAGCACTGGGGCTCGGCTCTGCCCACAGCTATGAGAAGCACGCAGTCAGGGCTGGCAGAGCAGATACACGGCTCCCCTCACTGCTCAGGGCCTGTGCCTTGGGACTCACTGACACCCAGTCTTCTGCAGCCATAGCAGACTCCTCGCTCGCCCTGGCAGCCCGTCGCTCCCTGCCCTTCTCTGCCTTGCCCCATCCCAGCTTCACCCTCACTGTCCTGAGCACAGGGACCAGCTGGCCCAGCACTCCTGCCCTGCGTGTCCCCTCTCCAGCACACCCCTCTGCTGTGCCCATCTCCCATCCCGCCAGAGCTGTGCATTCCTCTGGGGCCATGTTCTGGCATTGTCCCTCAGTGCCCAGGGTCAGCACATCTCCCCTCCACACCTCAGCACTCTGCCATGTCCCAGGGGCCTGGTTTGGCACAGGGCCACTGTTCTCAGAGTGTGGGCCAGAGGAGAAGAGGCTGAACATTTGTTAGTGTGGGCTGGAGAGTCAGCAGACCCAGCTGCAAACCAGGGCTGCATTGGAGGCCCCAAAGGCAGCACACTGAGACGCTGGCCTGGCAGGAGGTGGGTTGCTTTATTGGCCTTTATCTCCTTGGCTGCAGATAACACACACAGGGCAACTCATGGAAAAGAAACCGTATATACAGAGTGTCCATATAAATATTTCCAATGTACATTTTATACACAAGTGACAGAGACATTCCATAGCGGTGTCCAAAGCCTTGGGGTTCCAGCATTCAGCTAGAGGCTTGACCCCAATCCAAAGAGAGATGCTCCTCTCCTCTCCTCTTGCTCAGCTGGAGACCAGCCCCACCTGGGCAGCAGCGGGAGCCAGCGGGAGGCTCTGAGGGAGACACTGTGTATGGCTTGGAGCTTGGAGCTTTAACCTGGAAGGACAGTGACTCTACAGACAGACAGACAGAGCTAGGGATCCCGAGGTGACCATCCTCTTCCCCCTCCAGGTCACCAGGGAGGCTGGGGATGCCTTTGTCCAGCAGCTGCGTTGGGGAGATGCCACCCTTGCATCAGCGCGTGAGGAGTGGCATCGGTGCGTGCATCCCTCCTGCACTGGCCACAAGCAGAGGAGCGTGGGGGTGCAGTGGAGAAATATGCACCTCCTGCTGCCCCACACCTCACCACTGCACTGGGGGGTGTGGCGAGGCCAACAGGGATGGAGAGCAGGAGGGAAGTGCCCGAACTGACCTGCCTGGGGAAGTGGGTGCAGCCATCAGCCTCCCTGGTACTGCTGTGCAGGGGGGCAGCTACACACCCGAACTGCCCCCAGCGCCGGCTTTATCTACAAATGTGTGTGATGGGGGGGCAGGAGAAGCTGCCTCCCCCTCCATGTACCGGTCACGAGAATGGGGTGCACTGAAGCCACCCCAGGGATTATGCAGGAGCCCCTCCACAAGCTGACAGCACTGGGTCTGTGCAGCTGCACGGTGAGAGGTGGCTGCAACCAGCGCAGAGGAGCAGGATGTTGGCTCGTGGCTGGCTCCCAGCCTCCTCTTGGCTGGAACGGGGGTTCTGGTGGGGGCAAGCACCGCGGGGGCCTGTCAGTGCTGCTCTCAGACCCGCTCCTGCAGCCCTGGTCCCAGGCAGGGCTGGAGGGCAGCTGTGCGGCGACCGGAGGGCCCGTGCAGGGCTAGACCGCGCTGGGGCTGGCGCTGAGCTCAACCGGCGCCGTGGCGCAGGCGTTGTTGTTGGCATTGGCGTTGCGGCGGGGCAGGCTGGGGGTCAGCGTGGCAGCGCTGTCGCTGGGGCAGCCGTGCTGCAGCAGGATGTCGATGCACTCCTGGCTGCCCGCTCGCCGGGCGTAGGCCAGCGGGGTCAGGCCCCGAGCGTCCCGGCTCTTCACATCCACTCCGTACTGCACAGGAGAGAAGCAGCTGGTCAGCGGTACCTGGGTACCATATGCCCATGGGCACGGGAGTGGCAGGGAGCAGAGGGGCTCTGGGGTAGGCAGGAAGAGGGAGCTGGGAGGGGGGGCAGGGAGAGGGAGCCAAGAGGGTGGGCAGGTCAGTGCCAGTGGGCATGCAGGAGAACCTAAGGAAGCAGGATGGATAAAGGGTGCCTTGTGCCCCAGTAGCCGGGAGGTGGGGAAGCACCAGGGTGGCACCAGAAACCCTGTGGGGGAGGCTGCAGGTTCTGTCTTACCCAGATGAGCAGCTGCGTGAAGACTACGTTGGCCATTGCGCAAGAGAGATGCAGCGCTGTGCGCCCATCTCCGTCTCCGTAGGTCTCATTCACTTCCTCCTTGGTGCCGTGGGCCAGGAGTGTCACCACCAGGCGCAGGTCATCCTCCACCACGGCCCGCAGCAGCTGCTGCCCCAGCGGGATGTCAGACTGGGGCAGTGGGGCCAGAAAGAGCTTCTGCTCATACTTAGCCCGGATCCAACGCTCCTTCTCCTCCCTGCCAGACAGGACATTGTCACTGTCACAGTTGAGACAACTTGTCTGGGCCCCATGCACAAAAGGACATGAGTATCAGCACTGCCACGTGAACACAGTGGTGAGCAGTGAGCATCTGTCACACCCAGGTATGTTCTGCACAGCCCCTGCCGTGCCCTGGTGCCCACAGCGGCCACTGTGGCTCTGCCACCCCACTCTGGACACCTGCCTGACACCGGCTTGACTCACTGCGCCTCCTTACAGCTCCCTATGGACACTGTGTGCTTACATCCTTGCCTGTGCAGCAGCAGCGTCTGGCAGCCGCCCGCACACCTGTCCCTATGCACCTCCCTGCCGGCGCCCCTCGCACCCCAGCGCCGTGCCCGTGCCGCGGCAGCACAGGGACCGTCCCCATCCCGTGCCTGTGCGGGCCGTGGCCGGCGGCNNNNTGCCCCAGCCGGGCATGCTCACTGCCGCCAACCCTGACCCGCGCTCCGCGCTGATAAGCCACAGAATGGGCTCTTGTTGGGATGAGTGACAGCAGAGCCGCTCCGATAGGGACAGACAAGGGCCTGAAAGGGACAGACCCTGGAGACCTGCACGACGCTGCCAAGCCATCTCTGTTAACCCCTTCGGCTTTGCAGCCAGCCTCAGCCCTCGCAGTCACCGCACGGCCTGGGCTGCCGTGGAGCCCCACCGCCCCACCAGGATGGCACGGGAGGGTGGCCGGTGCCTCACAGGCAGGCAGGACCCCCAACACTGGAGCATCCTGAGGAATCCTGCCGGCCTCAATGGCTGCTCCCAACCCCCTGTAGTGTCCCCCAGCCCTCCTGGTGTGGTTCCCAAGAAGCACCTCTGGAGTTCACCACCTCCCTTACCTACTGCTCTCAGGCGTGGGCTTGGGGTACCCCTCCACCATTCCCTCCCAGACAGCGTTTGCAAGTGCGTTGCCGATGGCCGTCATGACCATGAGAAGCTCGCTAGGCCAGTCATCCAGGTCCAGGGAGCGCACACGGGACAGGTGGGTGCCCAGGTTGCGATGGATCCCGGAGCACTCGATGCACATGAGGGCGCCCAGGTTCAGACTGGCCCAGTCCGGATCTGAGGGCAGCAGGATCAGTGGGGGAGAGTTAATACCTGCCAAGACTCACCAGCCCATCTTCTGTGGTTCAGACTCGTATTTGCAGGCACCTGCCCACCAAACCCTTCCCAGTTCCAGTGTCCCTGGAAGAGGTGGGCACAGAGAGGCCAGGACCTCAGGTTGGTCAGTGAGGGGTCACAGGCCAGTGTGGCAGGTGGGTCTGTACCCCAACCCCGAGGAACAGGTCCACTGCAGGAGAGGACAGGACAGACACACAGAGCAGGTCCCTCTGGGCTGAGAGGGTGGCTGGGGTGCTGGAGCCCCCTCCCGTCCTGGGTGAGCCCCCCCACCCAGTGCAGCATCCCTTACTTGGTGCATCGCAGTCCACGCAGAAGCTGTTCCCACGCGCGGTGCGGACGGCCTGCATGGCCTGCGCGTCGCCCTGGCTGCCCAGCCGAGCCTGCAAAGAACCCCACGAGACCCCTTCACTGCAGGCCAGCCACGCGTCCCGCACCCCCCCTAGTGTGCCACACCACGCTCCACGAGGCTGGCCAGCATGGGGGCTCTGACAACAGGGTCTGGAGTGGCCAGGTGTGCGCCAGAGGAGCAGGGGACAGTGGGCCAGAGTGAGGAGAAAGGGCAGAGATGTCCAGGGAGGGAATGAACCATGCAGGATCCAGCCACATGGGATGCAGAGTACTCCATGGGGCCAGAGCCAGGCAGGGAAGAGGTGACAAGAAACCTGGGGGGAACTGCATAGTCCCAGGAACGGGACTGAACTCTCCCTGGGAGCAGAGGGATCAAGACAGGCTTCAGTGTGGACAGACAGGCAAGTGTGGGACATGGAGGAATGTGGCCAAGCAGACGCCAGAGACAATAGAACATAAGTTGACCAAGGCCTCTTACCTTGTTTTTGCTGCTCTCACAGCCCTGCAGGCTGGCCAGGATCTGGCTCTCAATGGCCTGCACCCAGAGCTCCCGCTCCTCTGATGTTGAGGCTTCAAAGAGCCACGTCTGGCCCGTCAGCGACACGATAATGAACTCAAATGGCTCATCTGGTTCTGGAAGAGAAAGGTGTGCCATGACACAGGGCTGGGAAGGAGGGGGTCTGCCATGGGACAGATCTCTGCAGGCCACTGCCATTCCCAAATGGTAGGGTCAAGGCAGCAGCAGGGCCCAGGAGGCTGGAACAGCCAAGTGCCTGCAGAGAATAATCAGAGCTCTGTGCCAGTCCTCCCTCCCTCTGCCCCACACAACTCCACTGGCTTGAGCCCACTCCCTGCCCTGTGTCCCACCCTCAGAGAAAGCTGCCAACCTCTGGAGCAGTGAAATCGGCTCCTGCACTGAGCCGGTGCCTGCAGACAGCCCCAGCACCAGTGCTCGGTGCCCGCCCACGAGTGGCTTTGGAGCGCCGGGCCCTGCACACAGAGTGAGGTGCTGCAAGAAGGGCTGGGCAGTGGGCTCAGAGGCAGCTCTTCACCAAGGCTTCAAAGGTGTTCTGCCCTGCTGACACCTGCCAGCCTGGCTCTGCCTCACACAGCCCCCCACGGGCACAGTTCATGGGGTGTCGTGTGTCAGCCTCACACCCAGCACCAGCATTTACCTTTTATTGCCAACTTCAGTAGTTAGTGCAGTAAATGACTTAACTAAGCGGGGCCTGAATGGAATGACTAATAAACGTTATGTCACAGCACACGCTTCAGCTCATAGCAAAATGATTTGTAATTACCTAATTAGCGTTATGCAAATAACACCCTCATCTCCATAATGTGCCTTCCCAGCTCTCTATTAAAAGCAGGGAGTCAACTGCTCAGCTCCAGAGACAGCACGGAGGCCGAGGGGCCTCTGGTCCACACCAAGGCAGAGCTGCTCTGGCCTCAAGCCTGGCAGGGTCTGTGCACGCCGAGCATGACGTGGGGATGTGAGCAGGGGAGTCTGGAGGGGTTTGAGGGAGGTCCCCTCCTCTCCCTGACTTCTCTGCAGCACAGAAGTCCCTCACTGCAGAGGGAAGCAGCAGAAAAGCAGGGACTGAGGAGCTGACGCAGCCCCAGTGAATGGCTGCAGAAGCCCCGCCTGGGTCCCACCAAGGGCGCGGCCACCCTCGGCTACTGCAGGGCCGCCTGGGCCCATCTGAGCCAGCCTGTGATCAAAAACGTCCCCAGAACATGGTGCAGCCTCTGGAAGTCTCCTTAGGAAAGCCAGGTCAGTTTGGGCATGGTGGGAAAGCGCAGCCCTTCCTCCCAGGCTTGTGGTCAGCACCTGCACTGTCAAGTCCCAGGCGTGGCGATCACCAGTGCTCGTGAACCGGCGCGAGAACACAAGGCCGGGTCTCCATGCCATCAGAGCCTGGGGAGGATGGAAGGACTCCAGCACGAGGGCTTGTCCTGGCTTGCCCTTCCCAGATAGGAAGGCAAGGCTCTTTCACTCATTTCACCCTACATCAGCCCGGCCCTCCTGTGGGGAAAGGCGTCTGCAACTGCCTCTCTCCTGCTGCAGTGAGAGGCCCTGCGCCCTCAGGAGGATGACAGACTGCAGGGAGCAGGCAGTTAGCCACGCTGCTGGACTCTCCCATCTCTGTGATGCACGGGCGAAACTGGGACATCCCACTCGTCCAGCACTTTGCCCTTTCCTCCAGCTCTCAGCCGCAGGAGGGACCCCACAGACACCAAGTCCCAGCTCAAGAACAAGATTCTTGGAAAATATACAGCTGCTAACTTGTGAATACTGGGAGAAGAAATAACCAGCCAACAGCCAGGCTAACAGGCATTGCCTCCTCGGCTTGCTGGCACCAGCCTGTGAGTGCTGCCAGACCCAGGCACGGGCAGGGAGCCTGCAGACTGCAGGGGAGCCAGGACCATACCCCGCAGCCACAGGACCAGTGGCTGCCTGGGGCCAAGCACTGCCAGCCAGGAAGGAGCGAGCAGCAGCTCCCTGGGGCAGAGGCTGCCCAGCTGCTGGAGGGAGCACCTGCAGACAGTGCTCCTGGGGGACCCTGACACATCAGAACATGCCCTCTTCTCCTCAAACCTCATCCTTCCTTGGTCTGAGCCACCTGTGGCTGCTGCCACTGTGTTGCAGAGCCCAAGCCAGCTGCCTGGACTCGGGAAGCACCGGATGCACTCAAAGCCCTCCCTGCTGTCGAGCCCCTTCTGCACAGCAGGAAGCAGGACATCGTGGTCAGCAGGACGCAGCGAGGACTCCTGCTGTGGGCTCACATGGCTCCATCCTCCTTGTCCCTGTCTCCTGTTTGCCCAGCACCTCTCCACCAAACAGGCAGGCAGGAATCCCAGCCCCAGCCTTCCTGCACCTGTACGCTTCCCAGGGAAGTGAATGCCTGCTCTGCCTGCCCAGGGCTCTGGCGTGGGGCTCACTGCTGCTCCTTGGGGCACCCTGCTGGGGTGGGGGGCTCCATGTGGGTCCCAACACTCTGCTCAGGACGTTCACAGTAGGGCAGGAGGCTGCCTCCCTCTGGGAGGGAAATTTCTGGGGCTCCAACCTGACTCGGATGGACTTTCCCACTGTGACAGCTGAGGGACATTCCAGAGCTCTGGGGCCGCCCAGTCCCAGCCGTGGGAGCAGTCCCAGTCCAACCAAAGCCCTGGCGCCAGCTCTGCAAGACGCAGGACCTCCGTTCCCTTCCTTCTTTGTGCCTCCTGGATTCCAGCTTCACGCCGAACAAAGGGCCTGTTGCTCTCGGAGCCCGGGAAGAGCTAACAAAGGACCAGAGTTTTTCTGCTGCACTAAAGCAAACTCCCCACCTCACAGTGCAGGATGGCACTGTGGGGCTGGATCTCTTTGGAGGCCTCAGCATAGCAGGACTTAGGACAGGAAGGCATGACACTGGGATCACACCCCTGGACTCACACGTGAGGATCAGCAGAGCTGGGAACGGAACCAAGGACTTGCAGCAGCGTTGAATACTGTGCAGACCCACCTTCTGGGATGGTCTGGGACCAGTTCCTGAGCTCCCCAGGGCACCCATACAAGTTGGATCAGACTCGAGTCATTGTTTTAGGGAAAGCAGTGGGCATTCTCAGCTTCTTCTGGGGAGAGGTACAGGTTCCCAATGGGGCAGGGCCATTTCTGGCTGGAGGGAAGGGTAGCACCAAACAGATGACATAAGCAAAAGGGTTTAGACTACCTCTGCTGAAGCAGAGCTGGCAGAACTCCCCCCGCTGCCCCTCAGAGGCCAGAGAAGTACCAGGGCTTGTCAGCTCCAACTTGACAGGGCTCAGACCTCAGAGGAAGCCACTCCTGCAGGAGCAGGGAGCCCTTCCCAGCTGCCTCCGAGTGAGCAGCTACCCGGGGGCAGCTGGCAGAGCCCGGCCCCCCAGCCCTGCGGCTGCCCCCAGCGCGCCGGTGGGAGCCCATTACACCAGGACCATTAGAATTAGTGGGCAGTGGAAATGAGCGCGCTGCCTCTCTCTCTCTTGATGATTTTTTGATGATGTTTTAAAGACTGAGCTCCGTGAAGAGTTGCTGAGCAGAGTTTGGTGAGAGCCGGCTCTGCTAATGGGTGTTAACACCACGACCCCCCTTCCAACACTGCCCAGGAACGAGGGCTCTGAACAGGAGCAGGATTAGGGAGGGCATGGCCACATGGCACCCGGACACCACTGGCAGCTGAGAGGACTTTGGCAGGGACCGCGGCGAGATGAGCAGCCCCAGGGCAGCCACCCTCCCTCTGCCAACACGCCAGCCCTGGGGAAAGCATCCTCAGGACAGCAGAGCAGCACCACGGGGCTGCAAGGAATGAGGGAATGGACATCCTGTGTGTCCGGCCAGGAGCCAGACCGAAGGGACAGCAGGAGGGTAAGGAAGTGCCCACCAGGATGCAAGGGAGCTTGCACCCCCTGCTCAAAGCAGTCCTGGGGGTGAGGTGCCCAGTGGAATGTTATGTCCCAGTGACACCTGTGGGATGCCAAAGAGGAACAGGAAGGGGAGCAGCAGTGACACGGAGTGATGCCCTCACAGCCCATGCCAAGTCCCCTCTCTATGCTCTGAGTGGGGAGGAAGCACAGCTCTGAGCAGAAGTGGTTAGGGGCTAAAAACGCCTCAGTTTTAGCACAGGGCTGGGGCAGAGCTTGGTCCTGCTCTGCGAAGGGCTCTGGCTACACCCTGCATTGGTGCCCAGCCCCGACACCCTCCTGTGGGGACCCTGACATGCAGCCATGGCAGCATTACTTCCCACCTCCTTCTCCACGGACACCCTGCTTCTCCATGGGGTGCAGCAGGTCGCCCCAGGCAGCGTGTTCCCCCGGGGAGCTGCAGTGGGACTGGCTGGCCCCATCCCTCACCCCTACCCGAGGTGCCCCCACACAGGTTGGGGCAGCATTCTGAGAGCACAAGCAGCAATACTGGGGGCTGGTCCCCTGTCCCGGAAGCACCAGGATACAAAGCAGCTCTGTGAGGACAGAGGATTGAGCAGTCTCCCTCTGGTCCCTCTGGTCCCCACCCAGTGCAGCAGGAGCATGTTCCCAGCACTTGGACATGGCACAGCAATTCCCTCTCTACACAGGGCACTGGACAGAGCTCGCCCATGCCAGCCCAAAGGCCCAGGGCAGCACTTTCTTCCCCCGTGGGGAGGGGGAATTCAGCACAGGGGATGGCAGGAGCATCTCCGTGCCAGCACACCAGGCTCAGAGAGCCCTCCCTGCCAGACAGCTTCCCAGCTGGCTCCTTCCTGAGCAGATGGGTGCAGGATAGTGTAGGACACCTTCCCTGCATCGCAGCAGGTCCGGCAGAGAGGAGCAGGATTCCACTTGACATCAGCAAAACAGCAAGCAGAGCTGGCACTGAGCCCCAGTCTTGAAGCAGAAGTCTCCTGTCACCTCCACTCTTCACCATGTCCCAGCCACATCCAGCCTCTCCCTGCGTGCTGTCCTTCTCCCACTCCCACGCCTTCTCCCGCTTTTTGCTGGCACAGTACAAGTGCCTCCAGAGGCCCTGGAGAGTGGGTAGTCACACAGGGGGGAGGTGGGGGGAGGCCTCCAGCATGTGGGGCACACAGCAGGAACGAGGGGCAGGTCCTGTCAGATATGCAGGGAGGCCCTGGGCCGCAGCTCCGCTCTCCAGCTGCCCAGCCTGTGAGGAGGGTCCTGGAGCAGGGCAGCCGGCAGCCCCTGGCCTCGGGATGCTTGTTTGCAAGCTGCGACTGTACCACATCATTATGAGGTGTTTGGGATATCAACAAATTAGCAGGCGTCTGGGAAGAGAAGGATGCAGCACCATTCGTAAATGTCAGCTCGCTACCTCCTCATTTTGCAGATCATTAAACCCAATATTCCCAACCTGTATTAGTGCGACGGGGACAGGCCCCTCTGCGGGGACAGCCGCCAGGAGAGCGCAGCAGGAACAGCGCTATGGAGACCCCCCAGTGCCTGCTGGCCCAGCACTCTCAGACCCCAGAGTGCCCCAGGCTGAGCTGGCACGTCGCTGCTGGGGACGGCACGGGGGCCGGGGGGCAGCAGCGGGGGCTCAAGCATGGATGGGCACGCCGAGCTGTACAACGGAGGGCACACGGTGGGGAACCAGCGCGTGCCGCGCGTGTGGGGAGGGACACAGCGTGTCAGGAGGAGCGGGTGCTGCCAAGGGACACCACGGGTACACAGGCGTGTGCAGGGGGGTCATGTAAGGGTCGAAGGGTGTCATTTCTGTGTACAAGGCGGGGAGGACGCCCTGTGGGGTGCAGCATTAGCACAGCGGGGACGGGCCTGGGAGGTGGCTGAAGGGCCAGCAGGGCATGTGCAGGCATCAGGGCAGCGGTCACCGGAGGGCTTCGCGGTGTGCGCAGAGGCTTGTGGCAGGGTCGGGGTGTGCACATGAGGATCTCTCAGAGGGGTAACACGGAGCTGTGTAAGGTCCCCCAGGAACCATAGACTGAGGCGTGGGAGCTGATGGAGACAGGGAACTGGCTGAACCACAGAGATGCCCAGCACAGGCTGCCTCCCTCCCGCCAGGATGGAGCAGGGAGCGCCAGGGTCTGTAATGAGCCGGAGTGACTTGTTAGCACTGAATTAAGAGGCTTGGTGGAAGGAAGCGCGCGGGTGACACAAGCTGTGTGGGGCAGGCGGGAGCTGAGCGATAGCAGCTGGAATCCCCAGCAATCTGGTGAGCACGGCTCAGCCTCACACTCCTGGCTTGCCACGATCGGCCTCGACAGCCCCTGACAGTTGGCATTAATCACGCACATCGCCCCAACACAACTCTTTACTGGCCATCAATTTCCTGTGGGTTTTAAAACAAAAAAACAAAGACAAAACCGCGTCGTTTGGCCGCCACTGAGAAGCACATTAAGGGGCTGTCAGCTTCTCGCCATGCACCCTGCATCACTCTTTAAGCACATGAGAAGTTCATTATCCCCGGAGCTCTGGCAGCCATGGGGAGACTGGAGCAGGGAGCGTCGCAAAGGTGCTGCTGCCCTCAGCCGTGTCTGGTGGCTCTTTGGCCCTCCTGGCAGCCTGGACAGGGGCCGAGGGTCCGGGCAAAGAGCAGTGTGGCTGCAGGGGGCTGTGGGCTGCTCTGTGGCAGGACGGGGCACTCGTGGCCACAGAGCTTCGCTGGGTTCTGATGAGAGCAGACTTTCCTGATGGCCCTTGCAGGCTGACACTGCAACTCCACCACGGGGATGAGCATCTTCGTCCCCTGACAGCCTGACACACGTTTGCCAGCCTGTGGGTGCTCCCTGACAGCCTGAGCTGCACTCCGCAGTTTGGTGACATCTCCGGCAGCCCAATCCCACGCCTGCCATAGTTTGCGGATGCTCCCTGGCAGCCTGACACTGAGCTCTCTTTAACATGAGCCCATGTAAAAAAGCAACAGCTCGTTTGATTTATGATACTTCAGAACAACTAAGATTCAATTGCTCTGCACGTCCCTGGCTCTGATTACCTCCTAAATGAGATAAACTGATGGCAATTTATCCCCAGACCTCACCAACTTTCCCAGGATGCTAACCTGAGCTGCTCGTGCCTAGCTCACGGGCGTGGGACGGGTGCAGGCAGGTGCAGGCAGCCTGGGCACAGCCCAAACCTGCTCCCTCACATACCCTCAGGACCGCTCCTGCCCGCAGGGATGCTGTGACAGAGGCTGAGCCCGGCCCCATGCAGCTCCTGGTGGGTAAGAAGTTCTGGCAGGGGGGTCCCTCCACAGCGGTCCCGGCACCGGCACAGCCACACTGACGCGAGCTAATGGAAAGCATGGCTCCTCACTGGGCTGTCCCCATGCTCCTGCCAGGACAGCAAACCCTCCTCAGAGGGATGAGCACCACGAGGGGACAGCAGCTCGGCCACAAGGGATGGCAGCTCTGCCACAGGGCCAGGCAGCCCTGCTCCTGGCGCAGCAATTTCACACTTTCACCATGCTGACTGTGCCAAAGCAAAAAACTGAAAATTACCCTGCTTTCAAAACAACTGCTGTAACTGCTCGAAAGCAGCAAGGGGGATCAGTCATACTTATAGACACCAGTCCATGACACGAACCATCGGCCATGCCCATGGTGCGGGACAATGCTCAGCCCAGGATTCACAGCTGCACCATTCGGACACTGGGATGGGACCTCAAGCTGGGGCTCAGCACCTCCTTGTACTTGCTGCCAGTCTCCGCTTCTCCTGCAGGACAGTGACCCATCATGGGTGGCCACCTGAACACCAGTCCCAGAGTCACTCGCTCCTCTGCCTCTGCCTCTGCCCTGGCCTGCTGGTCCTGGTGATGAGCTGCTGCAGTGTCCAGAGCTGCATCAGTTCTTGGAGCAGTCCCGGAGCTAGGCCCAGGAGAGAGACCAACCCAGTCACTCACAAAGGTACCGTGAGGCAGGAGCCGTGCAGCAGGCACGTGGCAGGCGGGGGATCCTCTGCATGAAAAGGAGTGTGTGACCCAGCTCCGTAATTCATGCTGAGCACAGGGATGCACACGGTCCTCACACCAGGATGTTCCCCTCGCGCCAAAATGGGGCATACAGCTCAGTGCTGCTGGAACTGGCTGCAACAGGACTAAGCTGGGAAGCTCTAAGAGCAGCAACAGTGGCCTCTCCCATGGGCTCAGAGCACAGTTCTGCTGGCATGGATGCTGCCCACAGCAACAGGTCCCGTTGATGCAGGGCAAGTGGGAGCACGACAGAACCAACCCAGCCTCTGGAACTCCAATTTTGCAATTGGATCAATTTTCTAATATACTAGATTACTTAAAAAAATAAATGCAAGGTCAGATTGTCAACACCTGACCAAAAGCCAGAAACCCACCATGCAGCAGCCCGTGGCACCACTGTGCCCCAGCACAGGTCTGGGAGCAGCTGGTTCCATCACCCCTGCCCAACCACAGCGCTGAACCGGCAGGTGTTGCACCTGTTCACCCACTGGAGAAGGACACAGGGGCTTGGAAAGTCTGGATTCACACTGGAGACATGGAGGATGGGCTGCCTGTGTGTCACAGATGCCCCCTGTGCTGTGCCATGCTCTCCTCACCCCCCACACGGTGCTCACACTGCTTCTTCCCACTGCTACACTGGAGCAGCTCAGCCACCTGCTGCCGCGTGCTCGGGCACCAGCAGCACTGCAGATCACAGAGGGGGCATTCCTCCTGCTCCTGGTACTGGCGCCAGAGGCTCTGGCAGGAGGATACACGGTGCACAAAGTCTGTGCAGTGACAGATGAAGTTTGGTAACTGACACTTCACTGCCAAATGAAGTTCTGTGTTGATAAATGCCAAGGAATTCACATTGTAGGAAAAAGTAACATTGCTCCAACACCTGACAGGGCTTCAAATTAACCATATCAACCCGAGACAGGACCTGGGTACCACTTCACCTAAGACAGACTTCTGCCCAGCTGACCAGCATGGCCAAGGACCAGTGCAGGAAACAGTAAAAATACTCTGATGCCCTCATGCTTGCCACATGGCTCCACCCCCATCACTCCACCTTCCAGGGATGCTGCCAAACGAGGAAGGACAGAAAGAGTGAGCACATCCCTATGGAATGATGGAAACACTGGGATTGCTCAAAGACTCCCGTCCTGGGCACACAAGGAGGAGGGTGATGGTCCTCCAGTCTGTGCCTCTGGGAGCAGAGGGCTGGGACTTCTGCCAAGCACACATGTGTTGCTGAAAAGGAACTAATCAAATTTTAAGACTTCAAGCCGTGGTTAGTCTGTATTACTGCTTCATAAAAGTGTTCCCACATTCAATTACCTTTTCCACCACGAAACTACATTACATTCTGTGTAACGTGAGGTCCCAGCATCTGCACCTCTCACACTCCGGCAGCTGCGCTGAGCAGCCACAGGACCAGATTTCCTCTGCAAGCACTGGCACAGCAGCCCTGTGCTTCTCGGTCTTCGCTGTGGTCAGCTGAGAGCCCTCATGTCCACGTCACAAACCCAATCAGCACACCAAGGTCAGCTTTGGGACCTCCTTTACAACCCTTTCTTAGCATTTTACTTACAGGATAGGACATAGGACTTCAGCACACGCTTTCTCAGTTTTACGTGTGCGGGTGCAAAATCATTCCCTCCTTCCCTATCCCACTATTCCCACAAAGAACGAGCCTCTCCTTCTGCCAAGCACTGGGCTGAGAACTGCAAACCAATTTGGGAAGGGCAACAATGGCTCTGAGGAGGCAATGGACACACAGAGCTAAGAACAAAGTGCAATTACAGGCAACGCTTCTTGCTATCCAGGAGACACCAGAGGGTCTGACAGCTCAGGGCTCCTCAGTCAACCACCGCAGAGGGGAAGCCTGTCTTAGACTCGGTGCACTTCAGATGCAGACAACTACAACAGCAAAAAAGGAACAACAGAGCTGACCAGCTCTGCGCATCATCAACGCAACCATTCCAAGAACAAGAACTTGAGAAGAGCTGTTCTGCTATGGGACACCTGGGCTGCTGGACTGCAGGCAGACATGTGATTTGCAGCAAGGTAGCAGGACAGCTGCAGCACCTTCAGGTACAGACTAATATTTTCTGGTTTGTTTTGAGCAACTGTTAGCTTCAAACATTTGTACTGAACCCTCATCCCCTCTGAATTATATCTTTACTTTGGTTCACTACAGAAGCTTATTGAGTGCTGTGGGACAGGATGACCAAGAATAAAGTCAAATCTCACTTTTTCCAGTGGCTAACCACAGATGCAGGCTTTGGAGAGCCTGCCAGGCTCATCTCTTCCTGGACAAATTTGGTGTCCTTTCCCAGCAGAATGCTCCCCCATGCCCTGCAGCCTCCCTGTCAAGCTTTGGGTCTCTCTTCAGCAACCACAGACACCAGAATTTCTCAACACAAAACCCATCAGTACTCTGAGCACCGGGAGAGCAACGCACATGCCTTCAGCTGGTCCCCTGAAGCAGACAAGCTTTTCCAAAAGACCCTCAGCTTGAGGCAAGTGCCCAGGACAGGTCTTTTAAATTATGAAAGTCTGGCCAATTTACAAGTCAACAGAAACAGGTCCTTGTGCTGGAAAGTGAGAGCACACCTTAACCATATGGTGTGCTCTCGGCTCTGCTACTACAGTTCACAATTTTAACTAGCAGTGGCTGTCTGTGCAGCACAGGCATGATGGTGGTTCTGCACAGCATGTGGAGGGAAAGGCAGATCAGAGAGGCTGGTTGCTCCTTCCTGCCTCAGCTCAAGCTGCTTGGACAAGGAGTGCTCCACGCCCCAGGCCACCACTGAGCCCCGCACGAGAAGCGCTCCAAGCCCCAGGCACCCACCGAGCACCGCGGGACCCGTGGCTGCCTGGCGCTCTGAGCCAGCAGAGCTGCCCCCAGGCAGACCCTCCCTACCTTCTGCTGCCGTGCTGGGGCCATCAAGCCGAGTTGTCCCTGTGCTCTTTTTCCTGCGATGCTTTTTCCTGTTGGCATGTGGTGACGGAGGCGGCTCCAGCTTCGGGCTGGCGGCACTGGAAATGTTTGGGCTGGAGCTGAGTGAGTCGGCAGTACCGTTAGCTGGGGACAAAGACAAGGCAGTCATGTACAGTGGGACAGTGACAGTCTCCTCCTTCCAGACACACCGAAGTGTTCTGGAGCCAGCCCTGGTACTTGGCTGGCTTGACCCACATGACCCCATGAGACAGGGCAGGACCTGCTCAGCTCCATGGCACAGGGCCGCTCCAACACCGCTCCAGCTCAGGGCTGGCAGCTCCTCGGGCAGTCACACGGGACCCGCTCCGCACGCAGAGCGATCACACAGGGACATCTATGCAGCAGCACCTCTGGAGCAGCCCGATGTCCCACCCCCAAACGCATGTTCCTGGGGAAGCAGTTCCCTCACAGGGCAGTGTCCTCACAGGGCTGTGCAAGCGTTTTGGGAAGGGACAGGCCCAGAGGGTGATCTTGGCCTCACTGGGGCAGATCCAGGCCCCAGGATCTGCAGAGCCCCTGCAGAAGCACTGCCCGCCCAGCACCGCTCTGCCAGATGAGGTGACTGGGGTTGCCACACTCAGGAACCTGAGCATGATGGGCTCAATAGGCTTCCGATACGGAGCTGAAGAAGCTGCATCCCCAGCAGCAACGCACCAAATTTATCCTCAATCATACTGTTCCTTACAATTAATAGCAGAATTAGAAACAATCAGGGAGCTGCCTAATTACTGTCAATTAGAGTGCGCTAATCAAGCTCCGATCACACACACACACGCTGCCGCTGCACTCACCATTAAATGTCAAATTTCATTAGAGACCAGCAACAAAATCAAAAGCCTGACATTCAATTTCAGCAGCACACACAGCGCAGGCTTCCAATCAGCATAAAAATGCAGACTCCGGGGAAGGCAACGAGGCGCAGGAGCCCTCGCTGCACTGTTAACCCTCTCCTAAATCCACTCCTGCATCTCCAGTGTCCACCCACCCCAGGGCACAGATGGCAGCCTCATGCCCAGGACCTCTGCCCCAGGCAGCTTGCTGTCCTCTCTGCCACAGTCCAGTGTCTCCCATCAAGTCCTGACTTCCCATTTCCATCTTCTGTGGCAACAGGAATTAAGAAAGGAATCACAGCATTGCACAAGGGCAGCAGCTCCAGCAGTGGGACGGCAGGGACCTGCCAAGCCTTTCTCCCACCCCAGCCCGTCCTCTGCTACCCTGGTTCATCCTGGTTTGGTCAGACTGGCTCCCTGGGGCTTGGTCTATCTCAACAAACACCAACAGTGGGGTGGAGAGGGACACAGAGGGGCACAGGCCAGGAGCTGCCCCAGGCAGGGATCGAGGTGCAGCTGGTGTCCCCCTCACACAGCTGAGAGAGGCTGCAGCATTGGAGCTCTCCCAGCTCTGGTTTCTCCTGCACTGACACACACTAGTAGGGTGTTTCTGCTATTTATCCATGGGGAAATAGTTCACCCTTGACAATTAAAGAGAGATAAATCTAATAAAATTAGACTCCAGTTTTATAAATATAAATTACTGACCCTGCTACAGGACCATGCTTAGAGCAGGTGTGAAGCACCTTCAGCTCCCAGCCATATGTCACAGGGGACCTGAACTTTCTCGTCGCTGGCTGCACGTGGTGCCTCCATCCTCCCTCTGCTGCCCACCTGCTCACCAGGATGCTCCCTGGGCCAAATCCCACGCTGCCAGCATCCTGCCCCACTGCAGGCTCAGCGAGAGGGGTCACACACTGCTGCACTCTACTCCTGTGGAGTGGCCTGCCATGAGCCCGGCAACTCCTGAGGGGTCATCACCCACGCCCCTGCTCTTACTGCCCAGCAGCCAACACCAGAGCTGGGGACTTCCAGAGCCCCCCATGGGATGGGGACAGGATGGCAATGGGGTGGGGACAGCACATGGAACACACTCCCTCTGCTAGATCAGGCATTGCTTCCTCTTCTCTCCTTCCCCAGTGGGACAACTGGACCCCGCTGACCCACCCAAGGACTTCCAGAGCCCCATCTCACCAAGGGAACAGGCACACCTGGGACCTCCTGGGCCCCTCTCCAAACCAGCCAGCCTTAAGGGGGACTCTGGGACCCCACAGGTGGGCTGCAGAGCTCCTGCACAAGGGACAGATATAGAATGTGCTGGAGCACATTTATATGACTGTACTGTGTTTATATGGTCCCATCCCACTGCTCTTCCATGTACTCTCCAGGGCACAACCAGAGCAGACAGCCTGTCCCCAGGAGCTGGGATGGCAGCCTCCAGCCTTGGCACGTGCCCAAAATCAGCTCTGAGCAGAGGAATATTCCTCACCTGCCCTGCCATGCAGAACAGGAAACACAGCAGAGAGCCTGGGCTCTGGCAGAGCTGGGGTTCAGGTGTGCTGCAGGACAGGCTCGCTCAGCTCAGCCCCTGGACGGAGGGGTGGTTGTGCTCAGCTCAGCACG
Organism: Dryoscopus gambensis; assembly: GCA_013389985.1. Taxonomy (NCBI): domain Eukaryota; kingdom Metazoa; phylum Chordata; class Aves; order Passeriformes; family Malaconotidae; genus Dryoscopus; species Dryoscopus gambensis. Next base: position 102,084 of record WEIT01028297.1, on the reverse strand, counting down.
CCCTGCCATGTGGAAAGCATTGCCCCCCCACCAAATGCCCCCTCCCTCATGACACTGAGAATCCACTTCTGCCATCTGTGGCTGTGGGGGACACAGAGCAGGGATGCAGCCCTGGGAACTGCCCGGGACCCCCAGGCTGGTGGCCCACGGTGCACCACGGGCCCTCCAGGACAGCTGGCCCTGTGATGAGTCTGTGGGGCACTAACACAGGCCTTGGGGTCCAGCACAATGCAGTGGGACCTGAGAGCGGCTGATCAGCCACCAGCACACGGGACACACAGAGAGCCCTGAGCTGACATCTCACCCCTCCACGTCACTGGGAGGAGCAGCAGCAGAGAATCACAGAATGGTTTGGGTTGGAAGGGACCAAAGCTCATCCAGTCCCACCCTCTGCTGTGGGCAGGGACGCGTCCGCTATCCCAGGGTGCTCCAAACCCTCTTACCCAGCTTTGGACACTCCCAGGGATGGGGCTTCTCTGGGCACCCTGCTGCCTCACCACTCTCTCAATACAACACCTCTTCCTTTTATCTAGTCTAAACCCACCCTCTTTTAGTTTAAAAACATTATTCCTTTTCCTGCTATAACACATCCTGCAGATCAGCTCTCACCTGACAGTCTTCAGTTAACCGTGCACAGAAGAGGCAGAGTGGTCCAGGTGCTGTGAGCATGGACAGCTCCTCCATGGACAGGAAGAGAAGGACACGGAACAGAGGGATGGAGAGCAGAAGGACAAGGGGCAGAGCAACAAGGGGCAGAGGGATGGGGAGCGTGGGCTGGGCTCTCCTGACACCCACGCAAGGGTAGGGCAGAGCAACACACAGCACAGCCTCACCGGCCCCCAGCTCCGCTGAGGGGCTGCTGGGAGCAAGGATGAGACCTGCCATGGCAGCTCCTGGGGCAGGAGAGCACCGGGGCAAGGAGCTGCTCTCCGGAGGGATCACACCACAAACCCCATCTGTGCCAGGGTACCGCACGTGCCCCGCGCGGCGCGGCACGAGGCCGTCGGCCCCGCTGCTGCCACGCACGC
>WEIT01028297.1:38588-101043 GCA_013389985.1 Dryoscopus gambensis | reverse complement strand
CTGCCCCCGCGTCCAAGGCGAGGGGGCTGCCGGCACATCCCCGCTCGGCGCTGCGCCCTTCCGCTCCCCTCGCCCGCGCTGCCCCATCAGCAGTAACAGTCTGATTAATTCGCTTCCAGCAGGGAGCTGATGGGGCCAATGATGGAGCCGCTGCATCAGGCGCGCTGAAATTGATAGTTTTTCACAGTTACAAATGAGGAGCCTCCTCAGCTGCAAATGGCGCCCGCACAGTCGGACTCCGGTAATGATCATAAAGAGGCTCCTTTAAACTGCGAAAGCCCCTGGGAGCGGGCGGGGGGGCGGCTGCCGCGCTAATGAGAACTACAAGGGGCGAGCAGGCATGGAAATGGCTCCTCCACTCTTGATGTGCATTTAACTGCTTTTTTAGTGCGGCGGCAGAGCCAGGAACGAAGGAGTGATGAATGCAGCACAAAAGCATTTATTTTCCAATTCGGCAAAGTGGCTACGTTGGGAAATGTATGAATTATTTTAATTCACTCAACTGTCCTGAAACATCACTGAGAGCGAGTGAGCGTGGGGGGAGGGGGCGGGCCGTGCTCAGTGTGTGCTCCAGAGACAGGAATCACTCCTATTCCTTCAACTGCCCCGAAATCTGGGAGATGGGGGTGCCCACAAGGTGCAGTGATGGGGGAAAGCAGTGGTACCCCAGCACGGTGAGCTCAGGGCAAGATGAGAGCAGAGGGCTTGGAGCCATCCTGCTGCAGAGCAGTGTCCCTTGGCTGGAGCTTCTCCATGCCTTGCAGGACAGCTTCTTCCCTGGCTGGGACACTGCCAGCTGACCCTTACTTAAGGGGGACAGCCCCAACGAGGCCCAGAGGCTGTGTCTGACACTCTGCAGCAAACTCTGGGCTCACAATCACAGGACAGAGCTCAGAACGGCCCCAGTGCCGAAATGAGCCCCCCTACCTGCCGTGGCTGAGGGGAGAAGGGCCAGAAGGGCTACTCACAGGGGTTGGGGCAGCTGCCGGGGATCGCCACGGCCTCGTTCCACTGGTCTGCACTGGAGACAGAGTAGGAGCGCTGGTGCATCCCATCCGGCTTGGAGCTGAAGCCCACTAGGTTGATGCCACTGATGGAACGCTCGGAGTGCAGGGAGGTGCTGCTGGTCGAGTGGGGAGCACCTGCAAGAGAGACAGACTCAGCACGGACTGACTGCTGCCTGGAGGCACGGAGGGAGAAGGCAAAGCTGTCCCGTACCTGATGCCACATTCCCTGGATGGCTCCACATGAGGACAGGCTCTCTCTGGCTCTCCTCTCCCAAGGGGTGCTGGTGCAGCACCCCAAAGGTGCTGACAGAAGAGCCCAGAACACCTCACTTCCCAGAGGGACTCCCAGCTTAGTGGGTTTCAGTGTAGCACCCTGGGAATGCACAGCTGGGGATTCTGGCGCACAGCTTCCCCACAGCTGGAGTTCATGGTCATGATTTTCACTACAGCCTCTGGCACCTGGGCAAACCCAAACCCACCCCACAACCAGCATACCCACCCTCATCTCTCAATTTCACTTTCTTGTGTGTCCCTGGCAGGAAATCCAGTCATGCTGGGGGCACTGGGAGAGCATGAGATCACGTGGAGGGTGTCAAAGGAACAAGCAGGGGAACAGATGCTGTAGGGTAGGGATGGCAGGTGGAAGTTCCTTTTCCCACTAGCTCAAAACTGCTGCAGCTGAGCCCAGGAACCTGAACCCCAAGAGAGGAGTGCTTTTGGGACCAGAGGCTGTCACAGAGGACAAGATCACTCAGTGATGCAAAATGGGTCAAGTGCTCCTGGATTATAGGAAACCCACAATGTCCAGAATAGCAAACAAAATGGTTCTGACGGGGAGCACACGCCCTCCTGTTCAGTCTGCAGGCAATCTGCCATGGAGGAGGACACTGGCCCGAGGGATGCCACTGCACCTGCCCACCACCAGCCCTCTCTCATGCTCCCCTCAGGCCATTCGGCTCCAGCCTCTGCAGAGCGAGTGCTCTGGGAGCTCAGGGGAGAGAAGGCGCCCCATCCCTACTCCAAAGCTACATCTCCTCCTTCCCTGCCTGGAGGCGCAGACACTGAGCTGGGACTCTCACTGCAGCCCACCTGGCCATGGCCCAGGGCAGGGCCACAGAACAGCTCCAGATGCCGCACACCCACAGCTCCAGCCCCGCTGAACAGACCCCTCTGCAGGCATGATGAAGCTGGGCTGCGAGGACCCGAGCCATGGGTCCGACGGGACTGGTACAAGTGGGAGTCTTCCACAGAAGCAAATGGACACTTGTGGAGGCAGGTTCCCAGCTGGAGCCAGGACAGCTCACCTGTGTCTTCCTGTGTGAAACCAGACTCGGCTCTCATGGATCCCAGCACGGCTGAGGTGGAAGGGAGCTCTGGCATCATCCTGTACAGCCCTGGCTCAAGCAGGGCCCTCCAGAGCCAGTGGCCCTGGACTGCTTCTGATGGCTTGGAGTATTTCTAAGGAGGGTGATGGCACAACCTCCCTGGGCAACCTATCCCTGTGCTGGGTCACCCTCTACAAAGAGCAGAGCCCCACAAGATCCTACATGAAGCTCCAGAGCTCGTACGTAAGTGTATGTTTCTGTCCCTGCTGTTTCCCTGAAAACCCAAGGAATGCTATCCAGAGGTGCCCAAGAACAGCCAGGGCTAAAAAGTGCCTGATAGGACAGCTCAAGAGCCCAAATACCCCCTCCAAAGGCAAGTGCTGAACAGAGGGGTGATGTGGTCACCACCCCTGCACAAGGCATGCCTGCCACCCACCACCACGACCACCACCACCACCATCACCATCGCCACCACCCCTTCATGGCCAGCACGGCAGGTACCTCCCAGCCTCCCCTGCCCTGTACTCACCCTGGACCAAAAACCCCCTTTCCCCGCAGTGTTGCGCAGGGATCACCCACGAGCCTCGCCTGCACACCCCGCCTGCCAGCAGTGCCCATGGAGGGCTCTGGGATACGGCGCCCTGCACCCCGAGCTGCCAGGACCCTGGTGCCCTGCACTCCCAGAACCCTGACCCCATTCTGCAGAGCCCCCCACATCGCTTGCCTCCAGCCTGGCTGCTGCATGTTCCCCCTCCCTCCCCTTGTTCAGCGCCACAGAAACACGTGTAAAACCATGACACTGACTTTGCCTCTAATTAGCCCTTAATTTACAAGACACACTCGGAAGGGTAATTAGCTGGCGCTCTGCTCCTGACTGCTGCATCCATCTCCTCTCTGCCTCCTCGTGGGAGGGAGCCTGCTGCTGCTGGAGCAGGGACAACGCTGCTCTCCTGGGACTGGGATGAGCTTGGTCCTGGGAATGGTGCTGCTGGGCTGGGATAGGACTGAACAGGATGGGAGGGATGGGACGGGATGGGATGCTCAGAGCTCAGACAGTGTCTGCCAGCCCCAAGCCCCAAGCCCCCAGCCCTGGTTATGGCCCCAGCCACGGAGCAGAGGAAGGTGAGGAAGGGAGAGCAAAAACAGAGGGCCTGAGAGAAGCTCCTCCTGCAGAGGGGAAAGTCCTGCAGGGCCCTAGGAAGCACGGATCTGACCCCTGCACCCCCACCCAGCCACGCCAGGAGCCCCAGCCTGCCAGGACATGTCTCAGAATCCAGGTTCCAACGCCACGCCTTTTCATCACACCTCCGAGGAGCAGCACAGGCTGCCACAAGTGCCCAGTGTTTCACTTAGAAACAAGGAAGAGCTTCCATCAGCCTCTGCAGCCCTTCCCAGCTCCCTGCACCTCACTCCAGCTGCCTGGAGTCACCCAGCTGCGGGGGAACGCCCCCACAGCCCGGCCCCGTGCTCGCTCATAGACCTCACGCTGCGCAGCTCCGGCTTGTCCAAGGGAGCTGCTGGGTGGTCCCAGCAAGGCCAGAGCTCTTCAGGAATTGCACCCCTCTGGAAGTGACACCCTGGCAGCTGCTGGGTATGTTCCCTGTACTGGGCAAGTGACAGTGACCTGTAAATACTACCTGCCTCTGAGCCAGCACCTGAGGGGGGAACTGAACCCCCAAATGGCTGAGAGTTCCCCAAGTCCCTTTCCTGGTCACTGTTTCCTCAGCCCCCCCAAAAGAGACTCACACAGCTCCATGATGCCTTTTCAGTACAGCCTAACTGATGATGTGCACTGCATGGAAAATTACCTAAAACCAGAATGGCCTTTTGCCAGGCATGACACGCGGCAGCCCGGATGCTTCGGTCAAATACCTGGGTCAGAGCAAACTGGGAATTCTTCATTAAGGTGTGGCTGCCCAGGGAACAGGATAAAGGCAAGTTAGCTAAAAGGGCACCATCGGTCAGGAAGGAGATAATTTGCAAAGTCACTTCAGGATCTTTTTAGCATCTCTTTAATATTTTCAAGAGCAATTTGGCAAAATAATACACAGGGTGTGGTAAAATTTCCTGGCAACATTATGCTGGATGCTGCTACCAGGCCCTCACAGTGTGAAGGAAGCCAGCTTTGGCACAGGGAATGGGCTATGCTGACTTTCAGAGAGGCACCAGCTGGAGAGCAGTTTTGGGATCCCCCTGGGTTTATGGCCAAGTACAGGACAGCTCTTTCCTCTGGAGTGCTGGGCCCTGCTCCTTCGCAGGCAGAGGGATGCTGCTGCTGCACCACGGTGCAGAGGGACCGTCAGTGTGGCTCAAGATGGTGACGGAGGTGCTCCAGGATGGGTGAGGACACCCTGGCATGGAGCAAACCCTGTTCTCTCTGGTAGTGCAGGTTAATGCAATTGACTGTCTGCCAAACCGTGTCCCAAGGAGTCATCGTCCCTCTGCCCCTCAACCACTTGTTGCCAAGACATCACCATTTATTCCAAATAAAAGCCGGGATTATTGCAAGTCACCTTAGTGTACTGGCTGGAGCCTGCAGCTGAACACGTCCCAAAGCCTCCCCAAAAGCTATGGCTACTCAGGGCCCTGAGCTGGGCTGGAACACAGCTCCAGCTAGTGGGAAACTTCTCCACTTCCAGAAACCAGCCAGTTCGTGAAGCAAGGTGAGAGCCAAGGAGCCTGGTAGGGCTGCCTGCCTGTGAAAACCCTGCTGGGGAGGACGTAACTCACCCCCACGTCAGTGGGCCGGCAGCTGCCGTGGCAGGAAGGTGGTCATCCTGGGAGCCCCTGTGGCTGCTGTTCCCAGAGCCACCTGTGCCCCAGAGCCAGCCCAGAGTCAGGAGTCTCCCTCAGGCTGGGTTTGTAAACGAAGCACTGCACGCTGTTACCTGCACATTGCTGGGTCCTTCCTCCTGAGCAATTCCCACGAGTCCAGAACATACGAGCTGGCTCCTACCAACCAGGAGCCCCAGGATGGAGAGGCGTCCTTTGAAAGACATCAACCTGTGCGCTCTCCTTGGGAGCCGGCCACCATGCTGAGCACCCATACAGTTCCCAGGCATGGTGGGGCACGTTCTGGGGTGACAGACAGACAGGTGTTCTTCCCGGCTCTGCTGACAGTGAACGTCTGTGCGGAATCACTGATCCCATCTGTGGGCGACCAAGGTTTCCCAGCCCAGCTCCGTAGCAGGGCCATCAGGATCTGCCAGCTTGCACACAGCAGGAGCCACTGCCTTGCACTGGGCCTCGCAGATGCTCTGACACAGGGAATCTCCCTCCTCTCTCAGTGCTGCCCTTGCAGAGCATGGTTTTGGACATCTGCACATGCTAAGTAACTACGTGACACCCCAGCTCCTACCAAAGCTGACCCATGTGGGTACGAACCATCAGGACAAAAAACTCTGTGTGGTGCCAGTGCCTCTGGGACAGAGAGCCTGGGCTGGCTGTGGCAGCAGGACGGGGAAGGCTGGCCATGACACTTGCCATCCCCCAGCCACAGCTCCAGGACACACGAGATGAGCCCATGCTTCTCCAGCCAACACACCAGCTCACCTCTGGTTTAGAGGGCGACCGACCCCACAGACAGTGTTACAGGACCCAGCAGTCTGGAGAAGCCTGGGAAGGGGTACCTCAGGGACACTGTCCCCAAAATCCTGCACCGAGAGCACATCACCAGCCCAGGAACTGCGGGCAGCTGCAGCCACTCCGTCTGTCTCCAGCCTGAGCTCTGCCTGCACCAAGTCCCCACACAGAGCAGAGCCCACGGTGCCGGCTGAGGTGCCCCACGTCCACCCACCGAACAGCTCCATGGCCAAGGAAGGTGAGCGCTGCAAGGAAGAGGCAGATTCATGGAACAGAAATGGCAGACCTGGAGCCGGGGAGTGGCCAAAGGAGCCCTCGGACTGCCCAAGCTTTGCAGCACAGCACAAAGTCACATCACAGGTCTGCCCCTATGTCACTCCTGCCTGAACAATGATGGATCTGTCAGAAAATCTGATCCTGACTTGAATATTGTCGGTGCCAGAGAGATCACAGTGACGCTGGGGAAGGGGTTCCAGTGGTTAATTGCCTTCGCTGCTGAAGTCTGGGCCTTATTTCTGGCCCGAGTTGGCTTCCTTCTGCCACTTTCACTGGATCCTGGTACATTTTATCTGATAAAGAGCTCTCTCACCAAATTTCTGTTCCTATACAGCTATTTACACATGGTATTGAAATTACCTCTTAACCTTTTCTCCAATAAGCTAAATATATAGAGCTCATCAAATCTTCCTGTAAGGTGATTCTGAGAGCACTTCCTGGTTTTTGCAGCTTTTCCTGTCCATCATTTTTCCTCTCATCCTGTGGATGCATGAATCCATATCTGAGCCCTGTCCAAGTCCTCTCCAGCCCAAAACTGACTGTTACCATGTATACATGAAAAAGAACTTGACCACATCTTCTACAATTCCTGAATTAAATAATTCAGCCTTGCTGATTCCAACATGTCCACATCTCCTACCTGCTGTTTAATTCGCTGCCTAATTACAGCTGGAATATGAAGAATTCATCATTCTGTGCTGAGATACATCATCTTGCCTCTTCCTAAACACCAATACAAAGTGTTCACTGAACACTTCGTTTTTTTTCCTTATTAACCGTTCTGTTATTCCCATACAGTAAAGAAGGAATGCTGGGGTTAGGATTCATTAGTTCCTAATAAACTTGAAAAAAATCCTTTCACTGTCTGTAACTCCACTGGTTCCTGCTCTGCATCCCCTCGTGCAGCCATGGCAGTGCAGGCTCCCGTGCCAGCCAAGCTGGAAGGTGAGCTGGGAAATGGGCTCCCAGTACCAGATCCATCACTTTTATTTGTATGTTATGCGTAAACCCCACGAACACGTAAAAGCTGAGGATTCGGGACTTGGTGAGATACGTGAGCAGCGACTGATCTCACGACTCACAGGCTGCACCACTGTCACAGGGTGCAGCAGCCACCTAAGCAGCCGCTCACCCAGCAGTGGGCAGAGATGAGTCTTTGGCATGGAACGGTGGTGAAGGAGACCACACTGCACACCCACACCAGGCTGCGGAGACCAAGACACAAAGAGCACCAGGGAGGACACGGGAGCTGTCCTGTGCTCAGCACCTGGAGCAGGAACTGAGACACAGGAGTTGAGTTTTTGCCAAGTAAAACAGCTGTGAGAGAGATGAAAGAGAGGTTTTCCTCTGGGAGAAGGGAACAGAGGTGAAGTGACAGACTTGGGCAGATGTCTCGAAAATGGGAAGCTCTCCATGAGGCGGGCAGTGTTGGTGTCCCTGTCAGCTGGTGCGGGGTTCTCTTGTGCTGGTGCTCTTACTTCATCAGCGACTTTGTTCCTAAATTCCTCATCACCATCATTTGTCAAACATTATTTAACTTCCTCCCCAGATCTGGCGGGCACGGAGCGTGATCTGGGGCAGTGGAAGGCCGCCAGGCTCCCCCGCGAGCCCGGAGCCCAGAGCAAATGGTGACACAACCCTTTGTGTGGCTGCAGCCACAGTGAGTTTGGGAACACAAGGAGCTGGAATCCTTCCCACAAAGCCAGGAGGGTCACTTCGAAGGCTGCTCTCAATTAATCACTCGTGGCCGATGTTGGGCCAGGAGCGCTGGCATGGGTCTGAGGCAGCGGGAGCCGCCGCCACGGCTCCAGCTGGCCATGCCGGGCCACACCAGTGCCATGAGCCTCCAACCGGCTGCAGCTTCCAGCTCCTGCTCAGCACTTACCCATTACTTTATCACGTTGCCGTTAATTTTATCACTTTTTATACACACACAGATACAGCTGCACAAACTACAGCAGCACCATGCAGCCAGCTCCCTGCGCCTGGCCCTGCCCCTTCTCACTGCCAGGACAGAGAGTGAACAGTTCTCATCTCTCCACCAAGACTGACGTATTTTTAAGCAGTACGACTTTCCTTTTAACTTTCTGGTATCCAGTAAAATATTCTTTAAAAACTCCTAATTATGTTTCATTTTTTTCCTGTTTAAGTTCCTTCTCCCAAAAGATCTGGCACGTAGTTGCTTCCAGCTTGGTGAAATTGGCTCAGATACATTTTTGTGTGCATGTGTCTGTGCATGTGTGTGTTTAACACTCCAGTTCTGATCTGAATTTCACTCTGCCTGAACACCAGCACAATATACCCAGGGTACTTTTACACAAGGCACTACTGAATTTAGTCTGGTGATTGGCTGAAGTGGGGGTAACAGCAGCGTTCTCCTTGGGAGCTGCTCTGCTGTCTGGAACCAGAATTCAGAAAGTCCACGGGAACTTTACTGCAACTTGATAAAAGTCCTTCAGTGACTTTACTATATTAATGTCATTTACTGTCCAACACGTTACAAAGAATTACCTCAGAAAACCAGGGTGCTGGGAATGAGCAGCAGGAGTGGATGAAGGAGTCATGGTCTGTGCTCCAGATCACTCTCCCAGTCTGTTACTGTGAACAGAGGTGTCACTTATGGTCCCTACAGAAACTTGGAATCACAAGCTGCAGAAAACGGGCGAGCAACACTGTCTTAAAACACAGCCCAGAACAGATCCTGTGCAGCAGCCCCCTGAGGTGGGAGATGGTGGCAGTGGGAGATGGACACTCGCAACAAGCAGCACCGACATGGATCCCCGTTTGCATGCACAGGTGGAGCAGGAACCTGGGTCTGAGACAGAACTGCAGGAGGGAAGGAAGCAGAGCCAGACCTCTCTGGCTTGCTGAGGAGTGTGGACCTGGACCAGCACTGCAGTGACCGATGAAGAACAGCCCCTGCCCCCAGCTCCCAAGTGCAACTGGGAAAGGGCCATTTGGGGATGCTGGAATTATTGTATTTTCCTACATAACTCTGGTTTCTAAAGCTGTTCACTCATACAAGGCTTTATCCACCCCTGCCTGCTTTGCCCACAGAGGCTGCTTGGTGTGCAGCAGCACAACCTCCCGGGGAGCACAAATTCAAGGGGATGGAGCAAGCCCTGCTCTGTTTGGAGAACAGGATGGCCCTGTCCCTTGCCTGCTAGTGATGAACTTTCCCACGTCCTCTGGGACACCTCCCTGTCCAGCAGCAGAGTGCAGACCCCTGGCAAAGGCCCTGTGTGCTGACGGCAGAGGCAGGTCCGGACGGGCTCACCACTGGGGCCGCTGCCTGCGCTCGGGGATGAGCTGGGGCTGCGTGACAGCAAAGAGTAGGACTTTGTGGCCTGTAACAAGTCACTCCCTGGCCCCTCTCCCTCCTGCAGCACAAGCCTGGGTTGTATGGATGAGAAAGCGCGGTTTGCTGGCTCTCAGTCCACCTTGGAGAACACCGGCCACCCCTGCAGCCCAGCCCTCCCTGGCAGCACCAGCAAGTTATTTACACTGAGATTTTCACAGGTGGCCACTAATCACACCCTTGTAGCTTATCCAGGTGCCCCATGCAAGGCACCCTGAGCCAGATGTTCCAGAATGCGGGATGCTGAGAGCTACAGCCGCAGCCCCCATAGCTGGCTATCTGCCCCATGCCTACCTGGCTGCCCTGTGCCCACCTGGCTGCCCTGGAAACCTTGGCCAGCCCTGGGCAGGGCTCTGATCACCACGGCACTCTGCTGCCTTGTGCTTCTCCCTCCCTGCTCCTCTCCTCCTCCCTTTCTCCAAGGCCTTTTCCCTGCTCAGCCCTGCACAGAATGGCTCCTCAGTGATCTGGTAAGGAGTAAGTGTATCAACTCCCAGTAATTATCTCTAATTAGGGTTAGTGATTATACTGTTGGGTTGGAGGAAATCAGTCTCTGTTCTTCCACTGGGGAGGACAGGGAGAGCTGGGGTGAGGAGGGAGGAAGCACCAGCAGCTCCCTTCGTGCTCCGATCCCTTCCATTAACTTCTCCCTGCCTGCACGGCTCTGGAGCTGCCTGTTCCAGGAGCAGGAGCCACATGGGAGCTGTGGCTGTGAGGTGGCTGTCAGGACACAGCCTCACTCTGTCACTGGTCTGGACCAGGAGGGGACAGCCCAGCCTGGGGGGAGAGCAGAGTCAGGGCTGGTGGCACGGCGGGCACAGCACGGCCAGATGCTCTCACACCCCGCTGGGCACCTCCACAGGGCAGGGCTGGGGGGCTCATGGCCTGTGTGGGGGCACAACGCCGCACTGGAGCTGCAGAGGCTCCCCAGAACAGCAGCATGAGCAGAGCCCTGAGACGTCCTACCTCTCCTCTGGGCACGGGGGTCGCCCAGCAACGAGCAGGGACTCCCTCCACTAGCCCAGGCTGCTCCAAGCCCCATCCAGCCTGGCCTTGGACACTTCCAGGATAGGGCAGCCACACGAGTGTCAGTGACTCAAAGGGCCTCAGGGCCTGACAGCCGAGTATTTCCTTTGGGGACATGGGATCAACCCACACACCGCTGCGAAATCCCCACAACTTACACCTACCCCTGCCCAAGCCAGCCTCTAACAAGGTGCTCCTCCTGTTCCGAGGGCCTGGGGCAGACCGAGCTCTGAATGACAGGAATGTTGAAAAGGGCTAAAAAAAGGCCAAATTACTGAGAGAGAAAAAGCAATTCTTGGGCTCCAAACTGGGGGCACAGAGTTAGCAGATGCTTTTGACACATTTGGCTTCACCTTCTCCTTATCTCAGTATTCCTTCTTTAGAAAGAAAAAACAGCTGAGATAATCAGGTTACAATGCCTGGAAATACGAAATTCATTCCAACTCTAGCAGATCCTATCAAATAAAACCTCGAGTTGATCCAGCAGAATCTGGGCCCTCCAGCCTTCTGTCCAGCACTAGAACCAGGCACCAAGGATCATTGGTCCTGTCCTGCCTTGGGTTATCCCACCCGGCTGCCACCACACTCCTCCTCCTCCCACGGAGTCCTGACAGTTTCTAGCTCCCACTCAATGCAAAACTTTAAACCAACAGCTCAAGCCTCACATTTGGATTCATCCTCCACCTTCAGACATGCAGATAAACATTCGTAAGAGGTTACTGTATGACTGAAATGGTGAATGTATAATATTTATAATATACATATGAATTTGCAGTATTTTATACATGATTCATGATGCAAAATATTAATTACAGATAAATTTTAGTAAATCTCTCATCTAAGCTTCATCTTCAGACTACAAACAACCCTTTAACATATTATTGGGAAGGGCAGAAGTCCCACATGGAGGAATAGACAGACCCTCACCCTCTTCCTTTCAGCTCGGCACCCCCATGTCCGAGTTATGGAATCCCAGACTGGTTTGGGTCGGAAGTCTCGAAGTTCATCCACTTCCACCCCCTGCCCCGGCCCTTGGCTGAACAGCAGTGGCTAACGTTGGACTTTTACAGCCAGACTCAACAGAAAGCCAAGTGAGCGAGCCAAAATCACAGCTGGAGGGAGGGAGGCAGGGAGGAAGGGAGGGAGGGAGCGTCCCCACAGCTGGCACCGACCCAGCCACGCACGGGCACTGCCCCCAGCCAGGTGCCAAGCAGTGCTGCAGGCTGAGGGGGAGGCACTGGGAGCCCTGCTCTGGCTTTCATTCTGCTGCCCAGCTCACAAGGACCACAATAAAGAGCACAGGGGACAGGATCCTGCCTCCGAGCAGAACACAGCGAACTGACACGCAGCGGCTGTGGATTTAAGAGCAGGAGCCACACACTGTGCATGGAACAGAGCAGCCATGGGACTACGGGCAAATCCCAGGGTCAACAAAATCCATCCAGCTCTGCTGCAGAGTGTGGAGCACAGGTGTAACTTGGGATGTTCCTGGACACATGCCAGGGCAGGGTGACCTGAGCTGCTGGGCGGGAGAAAAGCAAAACCAACTTTGTTTCAGAGGTGAGAGCTGACCTTTCCCTCCTGAGTCCCCAGATTTCCATTCTTTTGTAGGAGATTAATGACCCTGCTCTGACCTGAAGAATCTGTTGTGTAGCCACAGCCAGGAGAAAGGCAGAGGCTGATCCACCAGCCTCCTGTCTGCCATGACCTGCACCACCCTGCTCTCACTGCTCTTCTTCCCTCAATGTCATTGTCCCCCACGGCGAGCAGCGGTGTGCCAGGGAAACAGGTTTTCCCTTTTCTTTGTTAATTCTTCCCTCATTACATTTGAAATTCCACAATCAGTGTGCACTGTAATTGTCGAATTTGATGCTAATGATTAATGAATTAAACATGGATCCATCAATTAGTCCTCGGAGAATAATTCTGCATAAAGCAGCGGATAATGTAATTACAGTAACAAAGATAATGAGATGTTAACATCGACGGAGCCCGACGTGACATGATCACAGCAGGCTCAGCAACCCCGGCCTGGGGGAGCCAATCCCTCACTCTGCAGAGGCAGAGCATCGGGGGGCACGGGCCTGGCGGGGGGGGCCCTGCCACCGCGGAGCTCCCCCGGCACCGGCACCGTGCTCTCCACCCGCCTGCCTCGTGCAAATGCTCCTGGCCATCCACTCCAGAAGCCACAACAGAACTGTCAGGCGTCAGCACGAACCCAGCGAAGATCCCAAGCTGCCTGGAGACCCAGCACCATCCCCTGCCATCCCGACGCTTGGAGCAGCTGAGGCCAGCCCAGGCTCCCTCCCACCACTCCACCCGGCACAGAGGCCTGGGGACAGGCGTGCTGCCACACTCTGTGCACCGAGGGCTCCCCGGCCCGTGCTGTGGAGCCAAGAGTTGGTGCCAGCACACAGAACTCGGCCCAGGGACAGCTGGACCCTCGTCACCTCAGAGCAAACAGGAGAATCAACCAAGCCGTGCGTGCCAAGCAATGCCTCCCACCACCACACACTCTGGAAAACACTCTCCCTGCAGGAGATGCAGGAGTGATGCTGCAGAAGCAGGAGGACGAAGAGGACTCACACTGGCACTGGCCCCAACACACGTGTCAGACCACGCAGACTGTTCGTCGGGCTGAAGGGAACTCACCAGCAGCAGCCCCCACCTAAAACCCTCCAGATTTTGAGCTCACATCTCTGTGCTGAGTCCGACCGGCCCGTCCTGCTCCGCCTCGCCTGCGCTGAGGACGCGGCTGCCGTCTGCTTGCCTGCACCACTCAGCAGCACACCCCATGGGAGACTCATGCTCCTCAGCAAGCTGGAGAATCCCCTCAGAGTGGAGCAGAACTTCCCCTTTAGCCTGCTCCCTTCGCTCTGTGCTCTGGCTCCCCCAAGTTTGTTTCCTTCAGTCCCATCTCTGCTGCTGGAAACACCTCCAATTGCTGCCTGCAACCACAATCATCTCAGCATTGCTGCAGCCTCTTCCTTCACTTCTCTTCACTTCCCACTCCAAGACAGGCTTCCTAGTGTTCAGCTCTCCTCAGCATCCTCTGACACCGCCGAGCTGTGAGGCAGTGCCAGCCCGTGTGCTCCGTGCATGGCTGTGGTACGTGCCACGTACGAGCCTGCACAGGCATCACGGCTCTGGTACCTCCCTGCCTGTCTCCCCTTTGCCCACACTTTGGAGCAGGTCCCTACAAACCTCTGTGAAGCAAGAACCCAGGGCTCAGCTGGCTGAGGCTAGGCTCTTACGCTGACTGACACGGTCTCTGTTGTGCCACCATCTGTCCTCCCCACTGAAGTCCCTTTTCACCCCATCTGCACTTTGGTACGAGCTGCCCTCGTTCCTCGAGCCAGAAACATGCGACGCAGCACAGCACAAGGGGAGGTGAGCCTGATGAACCATAGCAAGGATGCACCTGGGGGGCTGTAAGGAAGAGGGCAAGAGAAGCAACATTCCAGCAGGAAGAGGAGCAGCAGGGATTCGAAGGAGACACCTGACCAAGCAGTGAACACCTCCAGTGAACACCTGCCTTCAGGCCATAGCACCTGTGACCTCTGGCTCATCTCTTTCCTGCCCTCTCCAGCCCAAGCACTGTAATTCCATCTCCTGCCATGGGCAGGGACACCTTCCACCAGACCAGGTTGCTCCAACAAGTGTCCTGTCTGAACTGGCCTTGAACACTTCCAGCAACGGGGCAGCCACAGCTTCTCTGGGCACCCCGTGCCAGGGCCTCCTCACCCTCACAGGGAAGAACTTCCCAATATCCAATCTAAACCTCCCCTCCTGGTGTATAACATCATTCCCCCTGGTCCTGTCACTTCAGGTCCTTGTCCAAAGTCCCTCTCCAGCTTCAGGCACTGGAAAGGCTCAGAGGTCTTCCCCGGAGCCCTCTTCCCCAGGTTAACACCTCCAGCTCTCTCAGCCTATCTCCATAGGAGAGGCGCTCCAGCCCTTGGAGTATCTCCATGGCCTCCTCTGGACAGTAGGAACTCATCCAACCTAAAATAAACACAAGTTTAACTACAGTAAAGCTGCCTTCTTGAACAGTTTAAATACTGGGGCACAATCACAACTGAGCTCAGAGCCCCCACTGGTTTCACAAACACAGGTCCCTACCTCATTCCTACTGTATTTAGCTTGAAGCTGTCTATACCTGCTTTGGAGTTATTTTGAATCCTCACCAGAGCACTGCATCCATGTATTTCATCCACAAGCAGGGCAAGGTGAGACTTTTTTTTTCTTCTTCTCCCCTCTGTGTCCCTGGTCTTTCCTCGCCCCAGGGAAGGACTGTGTGTGCGGTGGACATCAGCCAGCACACTCACTTACCTTTGCAGAGCTCAGGGCACAGAGGAACCAGGGACACTTGCTCTGAATTCTAACCACTGGCCACCTGGTTTTGCCCAGAGGCTCCTGGGGCAAGACAGCAAATCCCCCATGTCTCCAAGCTTCATGTCCTCTGAAGATTAACTTGCGACTGGCAAAGAAGTGCAAACTTTAAAGTGCTTCCTCTCCAGTCCCCAAAACACGTCAGATGAGAGATGCCCAGTGGATCCAGCAACAGTCTCATCCACAGTCCCAAAGGTGGCAAAACTGTGAGGTCACTGCTAATTTGAAGCCAGGCAGCCTCAAACTCCATCAACCCCAAATCCCGCCCTGGGCATTGCTCAGGGATAAGAGCATATCACCTCAGAGGGTTTGTGTCCCATCAGTGCACTTGGTGACTGCATCCACTGCTACTGGGCTTGGAGGCATCAGAGCGAGATGAAAAAATTCCTCAGAAAAGCCTTTCCTGATTGTGTACCAGGAGAAAAACCTTTCTGACACTGCAGACACATCCTGAGCCAAGACAGGACACACAACACGTGCTGAAAGCTGCTGTCCTAGTGCTGAGCCCCACGTGGACACACCCACTCCGGGCAGCCCACAGCACTGCTCTGCTCACGGCCCGAGGGCAGACAGCCAACGGGGGATCCCAAATCCACAGCCCCTACATGGGAGTGACCATCGTACCACGGGGTCCCACCCCCTGCACACACACGCACAGCAACACCCACAAACTGGACTAGAGCACGTCTTGTGAAAAGAAAACTGGTCTCATTCTGAAGGTTTCAGGCAGTGCTAAGTCCAACTGCTCTCCAGATAAACTTTCCCAATGTTCATTTCCCCCCTGCTAGGAAACTGCATCTCCTCTCCCATCTCCCGTGTAAAGTGCTCCAAGTCCAGCCCCACGCACTGCGTCTGCTCCAGCTCTCTTGCCCAGACTGAAGGTCTCATGCCGTACTCGCTCCTTGGCACCGGTTTGGAACAGCCATGATCAGTAATCCAGGCACATCCCAACCCACTCCTGCGAGCCCAACAGCACTGAGAGGACTGCTGCAAGTAGGATATGGGGTTACGTGTGCAGTTGGTTTGACATCAGCATAAGCTCCTCTGTGGTTTGAATCCTTCCCCCAGCTCTGATACCTCTGCTAAGTCAGAGCTCAGACAAGGCACCTCTGACATGCAGGCAGACAAGTGTCCCTGTCCAGACTCAGGAACTGTCCCCACGCTGGGGCACTGAGCGGGTGTGGTGGCGAAAGAGCGTCAGCGTACAGCGCAGAGCCATGGCAAGGAACAGGCAGAGCTTGCAGCCCTGGTCAGAACAGGCAGTTTATCCACAGACGACTTCTGACTGGACAAGAACAGCAGTTTGGGTCTGGGAGGGCTTGTTATGTCCTCCTTGGCACCATGTGAGCAGAGGTGTTGCTGTGCACCATCCCCTCTGTGTGTGTGTGTGGTGCCAAGGACTCCACCGGGTCCCGACGCTCACTCCCGCTGCATCCCACCTCCCCTCAGCCCCGGGATGCCCTGAAGCACGGTGCTGATGGCACCCCGACCAGGGGACACAGCCGGGGCACAGCAGGAATGAACAAGATGGAGATGTGCCACCCACGCTCACCCTCAGTGGCAGTACTGGATTTGGAAGGATTTCTGTGATCAGCACCACCAGCACTACCTCAGCATCCCAAACAGAGTGTTTTCCATAACCTGCGCACCAGACTGTGCCAACAGCTAGCTGGGAAGGAGGCAGGTGGAAACTGCCCACCCTGGCCAAGGACACCAGCCCCAAGGACACAGTGAAGGCGCTGGGAAATGAGGGCAGGAAGGCCCCAGGTTCAACAGTTCCCCCAGGCAGGGTGAGAACCTCCCATGGCAGCAGCAGCAAGGAGGAGCATGGCAGGAACTCTGTGAGAGGCCGGGGGGCAGCCAGACTCCCAGCCTCACCTCACCACACTCTGGGGCAACTGCCCCTCTTCCATGTGCACAAAAAGTGATGATCCCAAATGAGATCTTCACCATTTCTCCAGGGGAAAGTGAGGAGGAAATAGGGTCCCAAGACCAGAAAGAAAGAGAAGACAGCTCTTCAGGGACCAAGAGCCACCCTAGTTTGGATTTCCTTTGGTTTACAGAGCACCATGTGTAGCAGCTCACCAGCCTCAACACTTTCCTCAGGGTAAGGAAACTCCTCAGGGGTTCACACTGCCAGTTAAACCCTTTGACATTCTTCTGTCCTGGACACCAACCAGCACAAAATCCTGTGAGCAGCTTACCTGGGACCTGCACAGAAATGCAAATGCCCCCCAGAGGGACTCCCCGAGGGCGGTGAACGCAGGACACTTCAGAAGGGGTTCTGTTCTCTGCTCAGCGAAGCCCAGGGCTGCTGACACACTGCAGGAGGGACGGCCGCTGGCTCTGTGCCACCCACACCAGCTCTTACCTGTGCCGGCTGCCAGCTGTGAGCTGCTCCGCTCCTTGGCCAGCCCGTTGGTTTTGGGGCTGGCGCTGGGCGCTGCCGCCGCCGTGGCCCTGGGGAGCCGCTTGCCCGGGACCTTCACTGTGGTTCTCAGCAGGTCGATCTCCTTCCCATGGACGTTCTGCATGTAGTCCTGGAGCAGAGAGGCACAAGGGTGGAGGATCAGCCCTGCCCCAACCACGCACACTCAGCTCCCCCATCCTCAGGATCAGCACGAAGCCCTGTCAGAGGCCAGGACAAGCCCATTTGGGAAAGCATGGCTGGGGATCAGAGATCAGATGGAGCCAACGGGCACGCAGGTGGCCAGCAGTTCCTCCTCCCTATCATCCCTTGTTTAACCTCAGCACTCAACTGCAACAGCTAATAATATGATGTAACATAATATAACAAACATAATGTAACATAATATAACATAATATAATATAACATAATACAGGTACAGTATAAGCAATGGGATACCTAGAAATTCCCTCTCAGGTCACAGCTGGGGTAAGAGAAACCCAAACCAACAGAACTCAGGTAACTCCCTTGCTCATTCACCTGCAGAGCTTCCAATTATTCAAAACTTGGTGCCTCCGCCATTTCCTCTGGTAGACACTTTAATGTACAACCAAAACCCCGCATGCAGACTGTAACTATCACTCTGCCCTGTCTCCCAAGAGCATCTCAGCTTTCAGTCAGAATGAGGGTGCAGACTCCCAATCTCTCCGAGCATTGTGTCCCCTCCTGTGCCTCCCATCCCTCCCTGCTCCATGGGGCACCCTGGTTCTTCCCCAGCCCTCTCTGATGAGGCCAACTCCTCCTCAGGCTTGTGCCCTCAGCAGGGGAAGACCCAACCAGAGGGGAACTGCTGGTCAGATCCAGAGGGAGCAAGGACCAACACTGGAGCTCAGGGCTCTGGGAGGAACAGGGAGGTGGGGACACCATCCCTGGGCTCCTGTGCTGCCATCAGGAGAGGAGCCACAGCCATCCAGGGCGAGCTTGCGGCTGCTGCGGGGGGCTTGGGTTCACTCCACTTCACAAGGAGCTCACCAAAAAGATTAACTCAGAGATGGTATCTGTCTACTTCCACATCCAAGAAGAAAAGGCATGAACAAGCTCAGTTCAGGAGCAACAATCCTCCCATGCTGGACCCAAACGCGGGTGACAGGGGCTGCACAGGCCACGCTCTGTGCTCTCGGGTGACTATTTGCAAGGGTCGTAGTCTCCCAGTGGCACCTTCACGCCCTGGTCTGAACTCCTCTCTTTCCGCTGACTCCCATGCAGGTATCCTGCCCTCCCAGCACACCCCGGACACGGGGCAGCACACCCTCCCATGCTCCCAGGGGCCGGGCAGCCTGGCCTCAACCCTTGGCACTCACCAGCCAGTACCCTGGGTGACTCTGAGATCGCCAGCCTAAGCAAACACCACACCAAGCTGCTCCCAGCTGGGTGCAGACCTGGTGACAGCCCTGGGCAGGGACCCTCAGAGGGGCTGGAGGATTTTCCCTCACTCAGCACAACTGCTGCGGTCGCCGGCTGCCTGCCGGAGCGAGCGGTCACTGGCGCTCGGCTTTTATTACCCACCATAAAACAGCAATTTCTTCCCAAGCCTCCTCGCTAATTACCCAGCCAGTTCTCTCATTTCATTTTATTACTGGAATTAACAACGAGTTCAAAGCGTGGAAAGCTATTAAGATGTGTGATTAAGCCACATTCAATTAGTTTCTACAAACAATTTAATTGATGTTGCAGATAGAATTAACAGAAGGTGATTGTGTGAATGGCTCCACTGGCTGCAAAATGGGAGCTGCTTCCCTGGCTCTGTGCAGCGCGGCCGGCAAGCCTGGGCTCAGCCACGCACCTTCCCGGCAGCAGAATTCTCTCCAAGGCTTTGGGGAAGTGACAGGAAACTGCACCAGGCTCTTCACACAACTTGCTCTTTTCCTGTTGCTGAACACACTCACAGGAAGGTAAAAATACAGACGCAACAAGGAAAGCCCTGCCGAATCCAGGGATGGGGCCCCCAGCACTCCTGCCTCCAGTTCCAGGCATCCTGCTTGTCCCTGAAACCACCAACGGCTCCGGTGCAGAGGCACAGGTGGCACCTCAGGGCAGGAGCCCACCGACTGCCCCACAGCTCTCGAGCATGAGGCTGGGTTGGTGGTCAAGGCAGATTTGCTTCCATCAGGAAACCAAGTCCAGCGCCAAGGCCAGCTCACAGCACAGGCTTCACCAGCCTGCGACTGCAAACCCGGAGTTTATGGCTGACTCCTGTTGAAGAAACTTTTAAGTTGGGCTGGAGGTGCCACGATCCAGACCCAGAAATTGGCTGAGTGATGAACTCCCAAAAGCAGATGAAGAGCTCCACCAGGAAGCTTTGGCTGGTAAAATGGGCACTGCCAGAGCCGGGCCCTCACCTCCATCCAATGGGGCACGGACACATCCTGACCTGATGCGCACTGGAGGAGGAAGAAATTAGGGCTGCTGATCTCTAGGGTCCCAAAACCCATCCCAGGAGGGACAAGGAGAGAATGTAACAGAGATGGAAGAGAAGACAAGCCAGGAACTGCCCTGACTCATGCCAAGGAACAGCCACTGGGACAGGAAAAGAGCACATAAGTGCCCTGGGGCATTGAACATCTCAATGGACAGGGAAGACTCTCTCTCTGCAAGGCTCAGCTTGCCCTCAGGGACCCCTTTGCTGCACCCAGAATTCTGCTGGCCTCCAGACACATGGAAGCATAGGCAGGGAAGAAGCTGGGACTTCCCATCCCACGGCAAGAACTGGATGCTGCCTGTCCCTTTGGCTGACGCTCTGTGGTTTGTTCCAGCCCACAGCTCCCCTCACCAGCCAGCCCGGGATCTGCTGCCACACTGAAGTGATAGCAGAGCATGTGCCCACCCTCGGGAGCACACATTCCATCCCTAACGTGCTCTGCTTGTGCCATCCTGTGAAAGGACGTGGAAGCTTTGCCTTGCCACAGGGTACAAATCCATCACAGCACCTCCCGATTCACTCTGGAAGATGGGGAGGAGCAGATACAACAGGACATCCTCCTCTGGACTGCCTCTTCCTCCGGCTTGTCCCTGCATCTGTCCCTTCCAAGCAGGTCGTACACCAGAGGGAAAGGGAGGCAGAGAGGCTTTGCTGATCCCAACAGCATGCTGCCAAAACTGCAGTACACAACGGGGCACGATGGTTGGTACCACGGTCCATGCCCCAGTTCTTAGGCAGGCGATGCCCACACGGGAGCACACAGAACCCCGGCCTTGCAGCACACAGGCTGGGCAGCCCCATGCTCTGTGCCCACGTGTAATCCACCCTCACTGTAGGTAAACACATCGGGTGATACAGCTCCTATCTCAGGTGCAAGGTTCAGAGCTCCCCGTGGAAACTGGGCAGGAGGGGCCCAACTTGTCCTACCCTCAGCAACGGGCTGCGGATCGCCAGTGGCACCAGCTGGAAGCAAACTGGATTTTTTCTCGGGGCAACGCAGTAATGAAATGAAACACTGAAGTGCAGGAAGGAAAGCGAGTGGCATTAATCTCAATCACCCCCTGAGGAAGGAATGGTGAAAAAAGGAGAGAAACCTGGTGTGCGGCAGCAGCAGCATCTGAGAGTGGCTAAACAACAGCCCAGAAATTGCTTTGCCTCCACAGCTGATGGTAACAACTGTCCATGGTGGAAATATGATAAACCCATACACACACAGGTGAGCACATGCAGAGGTGGCAGCAGCAGCCACTCCCTCCTGCTTTAGGGCTCCGAAGACCAAAGACTGGGGTTACAAAGTTAGAGAACTGCACACCACAGCATAGTACAGCGATTGAGCACTATGAGAAAAAGCTCCAACAAATTAGAGAAAGGAAATGCAATGGTTGGGTCTCCAGTTCAAGGACAGGAGGGTCCAGGGGCTCTGGAGCTGGATAACTCAGTGTGGTAAACCCTGGAGTGAGGGTGCAGGGTCAGCAATGAGGAGAAAGACTCTGAGGCTCAGGGCACTCCAATACCACACACCTGAGGAGATCGGGGACAGACTGAGCACCTGGGAACATTCACAAGAGCTGCAGCACCTTGTTCTTCTGCTTGCAGCCCCCTCAACCACCCCGTGCCCCCAGCCACTGCCCGTCTGTCTGTCCTGTGGCAGCCCGTCCTTGGCAGAGGTGCTGGGCCTGTGTCACAGGTGTGTCTGTCCGTGGCTGCTGCCGCAGCAGCAAACTGTGCTCAAGAGGGAATAGGGAAGAAGCCATTAGCCCCACAGTGGGGAGGCGACAGAGATGGATGGGGCAGCAGCTGCGTGCCTGAGCCAAGCAGCGAGGAGGATCAGAGCTGCACCAACGGCAGCTCGGCTCGGCAGGCTCTGCACAGGCACCTTGTCTCCATTACCCAATACCTAGCAGCCAGGAAAATTATTCCACACCCAAATGGCACCATCAGATACGGCTGCAAGGAGTTCTCTGCCTGCTCCTCATCCGGCTGCAGCGTAGGCCCCGCTTTAATGGACTGAGCAGGCAAACAGGAGAGAACTGCAGCTCTTCAGTGTAATCCTGCACAGAGCGTGTTTCCACCAGCAACAGCCTGCAGGAGAGAGAGTCTCCTCCAGACCCTGCTAAAAACCAGGTCTGCTGAAAATGCTGCCTTGGAGGTGACCAACACTGAACTCCTGCATAGAGCAGAGCCCAGAACTTCCATCTGCAACCAAACTCTCCCCCAGCCCCTCTCTGCCATGATGGCTGCTGCAAGAGCACCCGCAGCAGCCACCACAGCATGGAGGACACTGCTCTGTGCCACCCTGCTCCTCCACTCAGCCCAGTACTCACGTGCAGGCTGGGGTGGTAGGTGAGGACCCCGTTGTCACACAGCGTCACGTACTTCTTCTTCCACTCCTTATTGAGGGACTTGCCGCTGCGTTTGAGGAGAATGCCCTAAAAGAGAGGAGTCAAGAGTCTCAGATGGTGTTTGGTCCAGGCACCTCACACTCCACTCCAGCACTGCCCCTTGGAGACTGGCCTTTGAGAAGAAACAATGAACAGACTCAAGGAAACATCTAGGTCGGCTTTCCCACAGCATTTCCCTGGGCTGCACTCTTTCCTCACCAACCCTTCAGTCCCCAAAGACAGCCCCTTCCCTTTCAGGGATAAGGGTCTCCACGTCAGTGTCCATGTCCAGGTCTTCTGAGGGGCCCGTCACAACCCCTGGTGTCCCAAACAGCCCCTGAGAAATGCGGAAGGCAGTGCCCACACAGGGCAGGAGCCAGCCTCACTACCACAGACACGGATTGCTCCCAGACCTTCTCCCACCACCCAAAGCACAGAGAGATAGTCAAGGCAGGGAAAACTGGGGACAGGCAGGAGCCGACTGAGAAACAACACTCCAAACACAGGTCTCCCAAGGGATGCACATTTTCTTGCCTGCTTGTGATCCTAGAGAGGTGTCAAACACAGTAGGGACACATCACAGCAGAGAGTGCAGGTCCTGGGCAGCTGAGAGTTAGGGTCATCCCCTTTTCTCATCAGGATTTTACACAATACCCGCCCTGTTGTCTGTGGCACAACACGCTCCCAGGGCCAGGAAATGACTGCACTGGCATG
Organism: Dryoscopus gambensis; assembly: GCA_013389985.1. Lineage (NCBI taxonomy): Eukaryota > Metazoa > Chordata > Aves > Passeriformes > Malaconotidae > Dryoscopus > Dryoscopus gambensis. Next base: position 78,096 of record WEIT01028297.1, on the reverse strand, counting down.
TGCTGAACTCCCTCTTCCCACCACGGTAACCCAGAACTCCACTGATCTGAACCAGGGCTCAGAGCACAGACGCTCCTCATCCTCTCCCCATCCATTTCTGCCTCCTCAGGAAATCTACCTCCAGCAGCAATTCATCATGTACCAGGTACGGACAGAGGTGGAGAGGGAGAGGAAGCTGGGGCAAGACACCAGGTGCAAGGGCTTTGGAGCAGGGAGAGGACATCAAGCATTCCGTTGGCCAGAAGGGAAGGACAGCGTGGAGGGACAGAAGTAGGAATGAATAACAGAGTCTGGGAAAAAGCTGGATCTACCAACTGTTGAGCCGGGGCCCTCTGAAAGTGCTGTCTGGACAGACACCCAGACTGCCTGTTCCTAACGTGGCAAAAATCTGGGCCCCGGGCCAGCCCCTCCTCAAAAACCTGGGCAGAAAGTCTCAGCTGTGCCAGCCTCGGCATATTTGGGGGCCCCATCCCAGTGCCTGGAGACTGAGCTGCTGCGCCTGCACGGTGCAAAGGCCCAGCACAAAGTGGTGGGGTTTGGCGCATGCAGGGGGACAACGCTGCCAGACGTGACCGTGAAATCAGCAATAAATGGGGCAGAACAGGCACAAGTGCCCTGTGACCACTCCAGCTCGGTGCTCGGGCAGCAAACAGCGGGAAAAGGAACTGCCTCCTGCACATGCAGGGACGAGACAGCGAAACAGAGTGGCTAGGGCAAAGCTGTGGGTGGGCAGGACCAGATCCCTTGTCAGGATCAGATCCCTTGCCAGGATCTGATACCTTGCCCTCAAGAGCTCAAAGGAAATGAGCTGAAGAACTCACTCAGTAGCAGTCAGAAGGTGCTGATGGGAACATGGCATGGAATGTGGCAGCTGACTGACAGCTCCTGCTCTGCCCAGATCTGCCAGGGGGAAAGTAATGACCCTTGGAATCACAGCTGGACGCTCACACCAACCAAATCTATGGAAAAGCTATGGCAAAGAGTGATGGGCGAGGAGAGGAGAGGAGAGGAGAGGAGAGGCAGTGCCAGTGCCAGTGCCAGTGCCAGGTGGTGCCAACAGAACATTAGAGAAGCCTGGTTCTACCTTGGATAAAACACAGTATCTGATGGCAGGAGTGACTGCGCTGACAAGTGTTTTTAGCTTTCTGTCAGGTCTTTAGCTGAGCAGCAACACCCTTAAACAGCAGTTGTACAAAATCCATAGAGCCAGTAATGGATGGAATGAGAACTAGTCAAGTGCAAGGTCTCAAAACACATCCATGTCTGAGAACAAGTGTGGTTGTAAACAGCAAACCTGTGTCCAACAGAAGGACTTACAGAGGTCCAGCCAACCTGCATCCAACTCAGACTAGTTCATCAACATCTTGCTCAAATGAACTCCAAGAAAACATAAAACCAGAAAACCTAACGGTAATGTGGCAACTGCAAGGTCTAAATCAGTGCAGTGACTGGTCCTTAACCCCAGCTGCCTCCTCACTGGGCAAACTGAGCTGCTGAGGACAGCAGGCACGATCCTGCTTGGGGGCCAGGTGGCAGGACCCTGCAGTGGGCTGTCAGGGCTGGTCCTGCACGGGGACTGGGTGGGAGCAGCCCATGTGCAGCTCCTGGGCTGGATGTGCCATCACTGAGCAGCTCCCAAGCTCCCAGGGCTCCGTGGGAAAGGCGCCTCAGTCTGGCAGCACCTGAGGGGTCAGACAGGGCAGACAGAGTTAACTCCCATCTGTGAGACTGGCACAGCAAAGCAGAGCTGGCCGAGTGCTGGGAGGTCACCTCGCCCCTCCCTCCCTGGGCAGGCTCAGCTGGACCACGTCACTCCAGCCTCCTCACAAAGCCTGCAGTGATGGGCACTGGTCCTCCCCACTGCAGAGGGGATCCTGATGTCCCTGCACGTCCCAGCTGAGATGGCAGCCATGCTGTGCCAAGGGCACGACAGCTGCCTGGTCCTCTGCGCCGTCCTCCCACATGCAGCCAGCGGTACCCACGCTTCCTCAGCACCCTGGTTCTGGACCTACCCAAAACCGTCCTCTCTAACACCACAACTGGGCCACGCATTTCCCACAGCGTGTGTGAAAATGATTGTTCCTCCTTCCACACAAAGCCAGTTTAACATCCACCAGCTCACCCAGGTAAATGGTGAATTCTCTGTAATTCAGAACATCTCTTCGGTATCTTTCAAACAAATCTGCTCCAGACCAGGCTGAAGTTACAGATCTAACTCAAAGTCACTGTGTGGAATTCTCTGGCTTCTGAGTGTGACAATTCCTTCTGGACACAGTGATCTCTTCAGGGTATGAAGATTCCTCCTGGGCATGTAATGATCCCTTCTGGGCAAAATGATCCCCTTCTGGCCTCTAACCCTGCTCAGTTCCTCAGCCTGACCTGCCCACACATCCTGCAGAACAGCTCCTCTCCTCCGTGTGTCTTCAACCTGATGCACCCTGATGCTAAGAAACACCTACTCCAGCACTCTCAGCCTGCCCCAAACGCACGCTGCCTGCAGAGAACAGTTCGGCTGCGCTTAGGTCAGCCTCAAGCGGGCAGCTTGGCAAACTGAAGCACAACCAAACTCCGAGCCAGAAAGGAGGACCCAGCACTGCAGCCCCTCTTTGCAGGCCAGAAGGAACAGGAGTCCAAAAGTGGGAACACCTCATGGCTGAGGCCGCCCGCCCATGCTCCTGTGCATGCTCCCAGCCAGGCTCCTCGTGGCTCCGAGAGCCCTGTGCCGGCGCACGCGGGTGCTCCTCAACCTCCCTCTGCACCTCGTGGGAAGACTTACAGGAAACAACTCTTCCACAAGTTTCTTCCCAGGTTACACACAAAGGGAAGGAGGTGACAGAGACGAACGGCAGGAGAGCCCGACCCTCTTCCTCTCCCCACTCTTCTTCCCTTTCCCGGCATTCCGTGGGCCGTGCCCGGCTCTGTGCCGCGCGGGGCTGTGCTGGTGCACAGTAAAAGCAGCAGCAGCAATATGCAGCGTAATGAAGCAGGGAGCAGCGATGGCCCCCAGAGGACTCGTTTACTCCACAAATCTCCCTTCCACTCACTTTTTGCTAAGAATTTTAACACCAAACTTAATTGTGAAGTCGCGTATTGATTGGAAAATGCAAATGGCAATTTAAATGTAATCTAAGCTCCCAGCATGATCCCAGCTCCCAAGGAGGAGGAGTCACCCGCCTTGGGCCCTGCTGGAGTGCACGGCCCGAGCAGAGCCAGGCCAGGGGCCAGGGGACCCCCAGGCTGCCAGCGCGCTCCATGCAGCCTTCCCAGAAAGATCTGGTAGATATGCAATTAGGAGCTCATTCCTGCTAACAAACAGCTGAGGAAGCTTCGTCTCCCGGCCTAATTAACCCACTTCTTGGAGACAGGAGTCCAGCTATGAGGGAACTCTTCCAGCCTTGCAGGACCATCACCGAGAGGACACTGCGGCACAGGGACCCCAAGTCCCTGGCACAGAGCAGCCCTGGCAGAGGCACTAGCTGCCTGGAGGGTGCGTAGGTGCCGTCCTAGGTGTGGGGGGGCCCCAACACCCACAGTCTCACCTATCCCCTTGGGGAGCTCCATCTTTTCCAGACGTGCATAAGGGAGACAGATCAGGTCACCCAGAGGTGCTGTGCTGGAGAAGGTGGTGACAAGTGACAACCAAGCACTCTAGTAGCAACACACATCCCTCCTCAGCCAGGTCTCCCCAGAGTTTCTCTTTTCTGCAGCACCCAGCGCAGCCTCCTGCCTCCGCGCAAACCCCAGGCCTCGCATGCCGAGGAGGGCTGTCAGCGATTCCCAAAACTTGTTGTGTCCTTATGGAGACCAGGAAAGGCCTGTGGATCACAGTGGCTGCAGCCATGGGTGTCACAGGGGAGCCTGCTGCCCCACAGCACTCGCTGCCCCCGGCCGTCGGTTGGCGCTGTACGCACAGACCAGCCTCCTTCTTCCAAGCAGGGGAACCCAAATGCTCCCGAGGTGAGCTGCCAGCAGCCCCAGCACCGAACGCGCCAGCCCAGCAGTGCCCATGCCAAGGGAAGCGAACAGTGCAATGCTGGCCACAAATCCAGGCAGGAGATGCTGCACATTTGCCACTCACAGCCCCAAACCCACCAGCTTCTCTGCTCTTACGGCTGGGCAGGACCACCGGGCAGTCTAAGAGGAAAGCTAACTGAAGGCCCCACTCTCCCACCGCCTCTCAGAGACAGCCAGCAGTGAGACCTCCACCATCTTCCAGAAGGGGCAGGTCCATACCAGAGACCAGAGTGACCACGGCCTGTCCCGAATCTTTGTGATACAGAGCTACACCTCCTGGCAGCTCCTCTCCCCATTGGTGGTACCAAGCCATCACTCCTTGTGGCGTAGGGCCATGGCAGGAATGTGCCCAACTGCAGTGCTGACCTCACTCTGGAGCCCCTGACAACCCCTTCCCCACAAGCCACATGTGGCTATCTGCTGGCATAAGCTAGTGCCCACCCGTCCAACACCACTTCCCCCCACATATGTTCCTGTAAAAACACTGCCAGGATCTCTGATCTCTGTGAAATCAGCTCTTGCAACTCTGGCTAAAGGAGGTCCTGAGCCCAGCAAGGACCTGGGTCTCCCACAGGAACTCTTTGCTCCGGGCTCTCCCTTGTGAGCTGCTGCTGCCATGAACTGGTCCCTCCACTTAGTCCCGAACCAGGCAGCAGTTTTGCATCTCCTCCCCCTTGCAAAGCCCAGAAAGGATGTACAGGTTGTGTTTGCAGACCTGGGCCTCTGCTGGTCCCAGTTCTCCCCTTTTCACACAGGAACAGCAGTGCCCTGCCTACAGCATGGAATGACTTGACCCCACTAAACCAGGCAAGGCCAGGCCCTGTCAGCAGCACGGAGACACAGGAGCAAGTAAAGCAATCATCCTGCCCTGCCGAGCAGAGGGAGATCCTGGAAATGGGAACCCAAAGGTCCAGGCATGAAAGGCTGTCAGGGAGGGAAGGGGGAAGGAAGGCGGGGCGGGGGCCCTCCCAGGACCAGCCCTCCAGCAGGCAGCAGCAGGTTCTGGGGAACCGAGTCAGGTCTCACTGAGGGCTCCAGGTGCTCTACTCTCAGCCTGCCCTACCTCACCACAGAACCGCCACCCACCGCTTGCCCTGACGCCCGGGTTGGGCTGACCCCAAACCAGAGCACACGGGCACTGCCACTGCAGCCAGCGACCCACCGCAATCAGCAACCCACCTGAGGCCGGTGACCCCCCGCACACCAGCAGTGACCCACGGCCAACAGCGACCTCCTGCACGCCAGCAGCCCTGTGCTGGAGAGAGCAGGGCGTGGGCCAGCACGCAGCTGGGCTGCCTCTTCCTGCTGGGGCTGTGCCAAACTTGGGCACCTCAGGAGCAGAGCCCCCATGGGTGAGATCCCACAGCCCTTCCTGGCACTGCTTCTCCTGTCACTGCTCCCTCTGGCCCCACAGCCGATCCTCCCAACACTGCCTTCCCCAGCACCACCCTCCTTTCAGCACACCCCCCTGCCCGGGGCAACAACAGCCCTGCACAAACCTGCCGCAGGATTACTCCATGGGCGGGGAAGGGCAGGAGCTCTGGCAGCTCCAGCAGGGAGCAGGGTCTCTCTCTTCTGACCCACCACTCCACTCCTCAGCTAGCCTGGCCTCACTGAGTCCTTCCCCATGGAATCTCAGCATGGAATGGTACCAGGCAGACAGAACCTGGTGGGGACGTAGACTCTACTCTCCTGCCTCACATCCCAGCACTCCTGCAATGCAGAGACACAACTGGCCCTGTGCAATTCAGCCCTGGCAGCGTTGGGGGGGGCACATGTGGCACAGAGAGGCCAGCAGGGACTGTCGGGGGAAAATGGATCCACAACAGGGGCACAACGTGCAAGGTAGGAGCACAACCAGGCACTGCCATGCAGCGTATGGATCAGTCTGTCCTGTTATGCAAGAAAATCCCAGTGGAAACACCATCCAGCCAATCAACACCGCTTGGACATCGTCCGTCGCTGCTTGCCAGTGATGGACACGGGCAGGCAATGCTCTGGGTTGGTTCCAGGCAGTTCAAGCTTCCCTGGAAGCCCGGAGGCAGGAGCAGAACGCACTGCTGCTGGAGGAAGCAGAGCCTCCCTTAGATTCCCAACGGCTCACAGTGCGGGCACTGTGCTCACAGGTTTTTGCAGTAGCCCATGAGAGGGAAATCCCCTTCCTGTCCTGCCAGGAGCAGGAGCCGGAGTGGAAAGGAAAAGGAGAGAAGAGGAGAGGAGCAGGAAAGGAGCAGAGAGAGGCTGCGGCGGGCGTGGGGCATGGATGCCATCTGCTGGACCCGCTCTGCAGCCGCCGCCGCAGCCCCCAGGAGCGCTCTGCCACAGCCCCCAGCAGCCCCCCACCCACAGGCGGCACGGGGTCCACACCAGCACCCCCAGNGTGCTGAGCTGAGCTGAGGTGCCCCAGCCCACACTCCCTGGACCCTGCTCTCGGCGGGGCAAAGGGGGAGCATCGAACCTGCTTCATGGGAATGGCCCGCCCGCTGCCAATACTGTCCGCTTTACACTCCGGCACCTTCTTGTCGCGCTCCGGGTCCGCGCCCTTCCGAGACTGGAAGAGAAGAGACACAGGTGCGTTAGAGCTGGGCACAGGAGACCAAAACCCACGGTCCCCTGTCCCCAGCAGGCTCCAGACCAGACCACTCTGCTCTCCCCCTGGGCAGCTCTCCCAGCGCACAGAGCAGCCGGGCCCTCACCCGGCCCCTCTAGGGACACTCGGGACACTCCAGCCCAGCCCCCGGCAAGCTCTCCTCTCCCCCCACTGCAAGCAGAGCTGTCCTCCTCCTGGCAGAGCGGGACTATGTGGGCCCCCCCTCCCGTGGGGCACACAGGACATGGCGACAGACAGAAATGGCATGGGATGCAGGTGGAGCATGGATGGAAGCAGGAGAGGCTCAGGCAGTGAAGGAACTCACACCTCTACTAATCCAACAGATTTATTCTGGTAACACACTTGCACCATACAAAGTAGCACAGGTCACCGGGCAGAGATACCAGCCCCTTACAAAAGAGCATGGACAATAAATATCTACCACACGTCTAGAGCGGCGAGAGCGGGACCCACTAGCGCCCGAGGGCCGCGGGGAGAGCAAACTCTGATAAATACAATATGAAATTTACAGTCTGTTGAGCAGAACTCATTCAAAGTGCTTAGGACAGAGGGAAATATCAAGTCATACATGGCATGGAGCACAACCAATACATTCAGAATCACAACAATGGCAGGAGGCAGCGGCAGCGTCTCTCTGGAGCGTCCTACACACCCCCTCAGTCCAGGAGGGCCCCGTGTGCTTTGGATCAGAAAGGGATACGAGCCCCGCGCGCCTGGGACACCGATTCACCGGCTTTTGGGCCCAGAACCAAACAAAGAGATTGAAAGAGAAGAAAACTAAAGAGACGCAGATGGCTGCTCGACTGCGAGGAGAAGAGGAGAAGGAGCAGGAGTCCATGCAGGCTGCAGAGGTGCAGGAGGGAAGAAGGAGCGGAGCGCTAGCGGCAGGCGCTGCAGCGGCTCCCGCAGGCAGCAGCAAAGCGTCTTTTGGCCCATCCAGCTCCATGCGCAGCTGTCGCCCGGTCCCGGTGGGTCTGCAGGTCTTCCCGTCCCAGGAGGGTCGTCCGCCTGGCATCCCCGAGAAAGGGCAGTGCCTAGACAGCATCCAGCAGGCCCAGAAATGTCCCAGCTTAAAGTGCAGGCGCAGGCCGTCTCAGCGCTTCCTAGACTTTACATTGGGGGGATTTAAAAGGCTCCTGCGTGTCTCCGAGGGGGGGACCCATGCTGGCTGGAGGGCGGGCGAGCCTCTAATCTTAGATCAATCCCAGTGCCCATCCCTTATCCGGCCCTGGAGAGGCAATGAAAAGTGAGAGAATTTGTACAGAGGTGCCGTGTGTAACCACCTGGATCTTCTAATTTGGAAGGAGTTGGAAAGGTCTTTTTGTTGATGAAAAGTTGGAAACAGTGGCACATATCTGCAAATATCGAAAGAATAAAGAGTTTGGCAAGTTATACTCAGAACACGGACACGAGTCTGTCAGTGATGGGTGCCAGCGGACAGCACGGACAGGCCACGGAGTGGGTGCCGGCGGCAGCAGCAGTCGGGCTGGGGCTGGGGGCCAGGAGTGGGTGGGCGCCTCAAGGCGTGGGTGGGCGCAGAGTTTGTCTCCACCTGGAGCCCTGGGGCACGCAGACCCCCCTCGGGGGTGCGATCCAGTGGGGAGTGGGAAGGGAGCAGGAGAGGAGCTACAGCAGGAGAAGAGGAGGAGAGGAGAAGAAGAAGAGAGGAAGAGGAGAGGAGTAGAAGAGGAGAGGAGGAGGAAGAGAAGGAGGAGGAAGAGGAGGAGGAGAACAGGGAGGAGGAGGAGGAAAGAGAAGGAGGAGAGGAGAAGAGGAGCAAAGGAGTCAGGCATAGCTCGGGACTGGGGCTGCAGCGGCTCCCAGAGCTGGGCCGAGCACTGCACCTCAGAGAGGCCTGTGCCCACCTGGGGACCCCACAAGGACAAGGGCTGCTGGCTACACCTGCGCTGCCTGCCTGGGAAAAGCTAGTGGCAGAAAACAGCCTGCCCTTTCCTTCCCTTCCCGCCCTTCCTGGTCCTGTCCCACTGCGGGAGGTGTCGGGAGCTGCTGCTGCTGCCACGACCAGATGGGTGAAGACGTCAACGTGAGCCATGGATGTGCACCAGCACACGAGCAAGCAGGTGAGGTGAGCCCCAGCCCCGCGGCGAGCGCGCACCGGCCGAGCACAGGTGAGCCCGCGGCAGAGAGCAAGCGTGAGCCCGGCATGAGTGAGCACGTGAGAGCCCTACACGCATGATGACGTCCACAGCGAACAAGCGTAAGCCCCGCAGCAAGCCACCCTCCTGCCCTAAGTGCGTGCCCACCCCGAGTGAGCGAGCACGGGGCTCCAGAGAGCGTGAGCATAAGCCGGCGGCGAGTCCAGACGCATCAGCGAGCGGGATGGGTGGTGGCACAGCGTGAGCGCCCGCGCGCCGGCGCGCCGCAGCAAGCACGGGCGACAGAACGGCGGGGCAGGGGCAAGCATCCGCCAGCGCTGCGTGCAGTGCGGGCACGGCCACGGCAACGGGAGAGCTACAGGGCATCCGAGAGGGGAAGGCAGTGAGGGAACAACCATGCGTTGGGAGCGGGGACCTGCTGCAAGGGGCGGTGTGTGCTGGCAGGAGGGAGTGGGGAGCACAGCCCAGCTGCCCACAGCACACAGACGGGGTGAGCGTGGGCCTGGGGCGTGCACAGAGAGCTGGGGGTGCGTGAGATGCAACCGGGGGGAATGCACAGCGCATTCGGGAGGTCAGCGCAGAAGCTTCCAGATGTCAGAAGCCAAGGGAGATGGGCACAGTCCCAGCACAAGGAGCGGGGAATCTGGGATGCCAATGGTGCAGTGAGAGGAACGGGGCATAGGACACTGAATTTGTGTGGTCTGGGCTCAGCAATAGCGGCTGGTCACAAGGGTGACACGGTGCAACAGGTACAAGTTGTGGTGGCTGGTTCCACAAACAGCAGACACAGTGTGCTGAGCAATGGTGGCTGGAAGCACATTGAGATGGGGAGAGGAGCAAGGCCGGAGCCTGCACACGGACACAGGGAACAGAGGCTACACCTACGCTAGACACGGGACTGGGACACGTGTGTGCTCACAGTGAGGGGACACTCATGGCTGTGCTCAGAGTGAGGGTGAGTGTGAGGGCAGGACTGTGCACACTGTGTGGACAGCGTGTGCGTGGTGCGAGAGCGTGCAGAGAGGCAGGCTGCAAGGCAACCAGCACAGCTGAGAGCAGCAAATGTGCCCTGCTCCACCTGGGGCCCACAGCTTCACTGCCTCCCCTCTGTCTCCCCTCCCTCCACACCCACAGCAGCTCCCACGTGTGCTGCTCAAGTCACACAGACGCAGGATTCAAGAATGGGAGTGGGGCCCCATGCCAGATGCTGAGCTCTGCACAGCACCACTGGGCACAGCATCACCGGCACCAAACAGGAGGCCCAGTGACCAGGGACTACGTGCCACGCTCGGGGTGTGCGGCCCCAAGGAGAAGATGAGCAGAGTCACTGGTGCTGTGCACGCACAGCTGCACTCCCTGAAACGAGTAGGGGCTCACACGCACTACACACCCACACGAGTGCACCCCTGCACACTCCTACGTGTGCGAGCAATGTCCTGCTCCCAGATGCTCCCCATGCACGCACACTGTGCCTGGAGCAGCTCGCAGCACCCCGGTCCCTGCGCACGAAGAAGGTCCCTCCCACACACGCACACTCCTGCAACCCCGGCCCTCCTGCCAGCACAGCACGGGTTGCCGTGCGGGAGAGCCCATGGGGTCAGGCTGCCGTGACCCGCTCCCTTCCCCCTCTCGCCTGCTGAAAACCCACCCCAGAGCTCCTGGGCTCCCTGTGCCGCTTACCGTGAAGATGTTGGAGCGCCGCTTGGACTGCTTGCGGATGGGGGTGGGCGTGTTGGAGGCAGCGATGGTCTCAATCCGCAGCTCCCGCTGGCTGATGCTTGGGGTGGAGGGCACGGAGGAGGAGTAGTCACTGAAGGCTCCTCCACCGTTGGTGGCCTGGAGGAGGAGACGGATGGTCAGAGAGGTCAGAGACAGGCTACCTGGGGGCACGACTACAGGAACACCACCTGCTCCACGTGCCTCGTGCCAGGGCAGGGAGTGCTGCACAGGACTGAGACAGGGTGACATCCAAAAAACCATGGAATCGTTTCAGTTGGAAGGAATCTTAAAGACCATTTAGTTCCAACCCCCTGCCATGGGCAGGGACAACTTCCACTAGACCAGATTGTTCCAAGCCCCGTTCAACCTGGCCTTGAACACTTCCAGGGATGGAGAGCTCACAACCTCTCTGGGCAACCCAGAGGGACATCCAATGCCAGGCACTGCTCCTGCTCAACAGAGAGGCTTGGGAAACCTTTCCTCTCTTTCTGCTCTAGTTTTTTCACCAGTAGAATGTTCAAGTTCTGAAACCAAAGAGAAGGGCAGCAAATGGCCAGAGAAACCCAGCTGAAGCTCTTCCAAACACAAGTGTGGAACAAGGCCTGGGGCAGCGGTGTCCCACGTAGCTGTGCCCAGCACAGGGGCACAGCGAGGGCACCTCCACCTGCTCCCAGGACCAGGGCCACTCTCCTTGGGCAGTCATTCCCTTCCTCTCCACTGAGCCCATCGGACATGAGGCTGCGAGGCAGCCCAGAGCCTGGCAGCTCCAAGTCCCACTCATCCACCCCTGCCTCATGAGGACAGCCGTGACGCCAGTGGGGATGCGTGACCCCAGGCCAGCCTTCACCTCTCCCGTGTCCTAAAGCAGAGTGCCACACCCAAAGCCCAAGCTCTGTGTGAAACCCATCTCTGCTGCTGGTTTGGAGGTCTATCTGAGCAGACCCTGGGGCTGGCACCCACCTCCCGTGCCTGCAGACCACCATAGCCATGGCTGCAGTGGCCTCTGCCTGGGAACACAAGGGGCTTCACTAGCACCTCACTGGACTTCACGGCAAGAGGAAGATCCAACCATGCAGCCATGCACCCGCGTCACCAACACATCCCTTCCAGACACGGCTGCTCACTCCCACCCCGGTCATGCCTGCAATGTGGGCAGCCACTGGACAGGGGCTCAGGAACACGCCAGAAACAGCACCTGCATGGAAGCATTTCAGATCTGAGGCCCAGGACATCCCACTATGACACGTAGCAGCCCAAGCTCGCTGCTAGCTCTGGAACAGGATTTCAGAAACACATGGAGGAGCTGCCCCTAGAAGGGCAGGTGAGCTCCACCATCCCAGAAGGGGCAGCTCGCCTCCTCCCCACTCCATGCTCATAGTGGGGTGGCATCAGTGGCCCAGTGACTTCCTCCATCCCACGTACACTCTGAGCAGGAGTGGAGCCCACGCAGGGTGATGATCTGCTGGAGGGGTTCTGCAAGAGACCCCCCCACCCCCCAGTGGGATCAGAACCTTATTCTGAGACAAGCAACTCAGGAATGTTGGAAGTGTGAAAGGGGCTGCACAGGCAGAGCAGTGACCATGACCCACAGCCCGGTCTCACAGAGAGGTGCAACCTCCACCCAGGCCATGGATCCCCTCATCTTTGACAGGAGAAATGGGAGAAGACACACAGTGAGAACTTAAGAGAGGAAAGAGCCACCCAAGCAGCATTTCAGCTTCTTCCTCACAGAGACAGAGCAAGGACAGGAATTCCATGCTGTGAGCAGGTGGGTGGCTCAGACCATCCCAGCCTGTCTAGAAACAGGAACGTTTCTGGAGTCCTGAAACACAGAACGAGAGGGACCCTGGTCTGGCTGGGCTTTTCCACAAGTAAAAGAGGCTGGGAACTCTGTCCAGAGAAGGGAATGCCGCCAGGGAGCTCCTCTGCAGGCTGAGGAACACTGTGCTGGACACAAAGGTTCTGCTGCTGAGTCCCAGGGAAGGGGGGACCACCAGGGACACAAAGGGGCAAAGCAACATTTCACCTGCCAGTGACTTCTGAGCCTTCAACAGAGAGAGCTCCTGTGAATCCCAGGAGGTCCAACACCCACACAGGAGTTCTGCAGGTGCTGTGATGAAGGAAGAGCTGCAGGAGAAGAGAGCCGGGGCCACTGAGCGCACACACGCGCAGTCTGTGTTTAACTGATTCATCATGGGTGAACTAGGCCAAAGAAAGTGAAATATTCCAAGTGTTAGGAAGAGAAGGAGGATACCACAGCACAGACAACCTGCCACATGGAGCAGTGAGCTGGGCATGGCTGCCCAGCTCCCCGTGCCCCTCCAAGATCAGCTCCTGGCCACGCTGGGCATGTCTCAGCGACCTTGGCAGCAGTTCATCATGCTGTGACTGTGGGGAGGAGCCAGTTCAGAGAAGACTGAGCTCCTGCCAGAGCAGCTGGAACAAACCCTGTGGATGCACGTGATGGACACTAAAGCTTCAAGGAAGAAATTTTGTCACACCCTGTTTTATATTTTACTTATTCCCTGCAGTCTCGTCTGTCATTTCTGTCTGGCCAGAATAGCTTGCTTAGCCTGTAACTCTGCCTGGTGTTGGAGCCAAGGTTACTGTCCTAGAGCGACAAAGGACACTGGCCTTTGAGCCTCCCACATCCCACAGACGGCCAGATCTCAGGAAGGGCTCTGGGGCTGGAGGATGGCTCACACGAGCCTATGAAGGCAAGCTCCCACGAGTTTGGGGGAAGAGGAGCAAGTCCCTCAAAGATAGAGTGGCTTAGACAGGCAATCCTGAGCCACCACCACTCCGCTGGAGCAGGGAGCTCCAGAACTTCCGTGGGATCCAGGGACACAGCACAAATCTCAGGGATGTGGCAGAACCCTGACAAGATGACAGATCCGGGCCGGTACCATGTGTCTGCTCTTGGCAGGTACTTTGCTGGTGGACCTGAACAACCACCTGTGGTCACCGCTGGAATCTGAGAACACAGTGGGACCTGGAAACTTGGTAAAACACTTGGGACAGATCCCTCCTGTTAGTGTGTAACCGGTGGAAGAGCACCAACAGTGCCAGGGGTGCCTGGGACAGGCAGAACGCAGCTGGAGTTCGGGGGCAGCAGCTCCTGAGGCCTGAGACAGAACAAGTAATTTGGGAAGGGCTCTGAGTGGAAGAGCACAGACAAACAACAAACACCAACCCAGTGTCTGCGGGAAGAGGGGAGAAGCCAGTGGAGCATAGGAACCATGGCGTGTGGGCACCGTGAGCCGAGCAGGTAGCGGGACACGAGGAAACGCCAACGCCTGCCGCTGCAACTCCTGCACGCTGATGGAACGTGCCGCAGCAGGCCGGTGAGCACTGTTACCAGCTCGGGTGAGCTGCCCTCAGGGCTTCATTTCACTTGCAAACTTTGATTTTCCACCTCTTTCATCTGATCTCTCACTGAAGTCTGGATGAAGGCCCTCCCAGTGCCCCCAAAGAGCCCGTGCAGGAAGGCAGGCCGAGGCCATCGAGAAAAGCTGTGACTCCAGGCAGCCCAGAGCACAGCGGGGATGGCAGCAGCTCCCAAGGCCCAGGGGGACACCCAGCTCCCTCCACCAGCCTGCCAGGTAGCTCCTGCCAGCTGCTGGGAACCAGTTTCCTGGCAGAAAGACAAACTGCCATCCCACAGCAAACACAACAGTGACTCACCCACAGCCCGGGGAACTCCCAAAGGCATCCCAGAGGCCCTGAAGAAAGACTGAGAACGGGGCAGCAAAAGTGAGGAAATCAGGTAGAACAACTCTGCAGGTGTTGCAAGCACCCACTGGCCCGACAAACTCCCATCCCCTTCCTGCAGGCAAGGGCCAGGAGCTGCCAGGAGGGAGCAAGGTAGGAGTCAGGGCCAAGTGAGGAGTGGGATTCCCAAACCCATCCAACCTGCTCACCCAGCAACAGGCATGGGCAGGGTACAGAGAGGAGAGTCCAAGGCAGCAGGCAAGAGCTTTCCCTGGGGCTGCTGGGTTCTGGGAAACACAAGGTGCCTGCTCCAGGGGGTGCAGACCCACACCCCTCAAGCCGCTGGGAAGGCCAAAGGGACAGATCTGTGTCCTCAAGGGAGTGCAGGACTCCAGGGCTGGCCCTGGCTCCTGCTGCAGCAGAGAACCAGGTTGAAGCTGAACACAGTACGCAAGGTCAGGGACCCGCTGAGCACATCTAGTGACTCGTGAGAGCTGGTGGAAAACCCTGACCAGGGCTGGCCTGCTCCTACAGCTCCCTTCCTGTCCCCACGGATGGACCAATGTCCTCCAGGCTCCAGGCACTGCTGCGGAATAAGAGAAGAAACCCCAAACTCCCAAAGGCAGAAACGAAGCCAGGGCCTTTGGCTGGTTCCCAAGAGGATCATCCACTGTGCAAGGAGACCGGGATACCTCCACAGCAGCCCTGTCCCAGGAGAGGGGAATCCTCCAGATGGGCAACAAAATCACCAGGGTCCTCTGGAGTCCCTCCTCCCCCAGTAACTACGCTGGACTGGTCCGACTGACAGACCAGACAAGCAGTGGCCATTCCCAAAAATGTTAGTTTGGCTCAGCCAGTAGTGTCAAGCTACTTCCCGAAGAGTTGTGCCCAGAACAAGAGAAGGGGCAGGGCTGGCTCCCAGCTCCTACCTACCATAAGAAGCCGTTTGTGGGGCACCCCTTGTTCCCCTTCCAAGAAAAGGGCCTCCTCCACTGGCAGCTCCAGAGGACAGAGCTGTCCCTGCAGACCAGGCCCAGAGCAGTACTGCCAATCCCACTGTTCCAGGGCCTCCTCCTGCCCCCAAATGCCAGTCCTACTGTTCCAGGGATTCTTCCTGCCGCCAAATGCTGGTCCCACTGCTCCAGGGACTCCTCATGCCCTCCCGGGCAGTACTGGAAGGCAAGGGGATCCTTCTGTCCCAAGTGCATGTCTCACCTGCGCACACTGATACCTGCAGCACAAGGCAAACAAAAGCTCCTAATTGTGTTTTTCGCCTGGCTTCTCTCCACCTCATCTCCATGTTAAGTCCTGTGCTCCTAAACTCTTCCTTGAGAGCCTTTTTCCTGTTTTCCCTGTGCCAGTTACTGCTCTTTGACTTGCAAAAGCAAATGAGAAACCCGGGTGAGAGCCCCAGGCCCTCAGGTATGACAGAGCTCAGCTCCGCTCCACAAACACCGCCTCACTCTCCCATTGGTCCTTCCTGGCAGGGCGAGCCTGTCCAACCTCCCAGAGCTGCCCTACCATGCCAGGAGCAGGGGACATGAGGGCATCGCTCCCCAAAACCCACCTGGGCATTGTGCCCTCCCACGTGGGCAGCCTGAGCACAACTCTGTGTGGGCTGCTCTGCCCAGTTCCCTGCCAGAACCATCAGTTATGGGTGAATTTGTTTCCCAAAGCCAGTTGGGTTTTCCCTGAGGACAGTGGGGAGCAGCTGCAGAACCTCACTTCTGAGCCCATGCAAGAACAGGGAAATACTCCACGGCATTTTAGGATCACTCACCATTGCTTCACTATTTTTAGAAGTGTCTTTAGTAATGGGGGAGAGACGTGCAAACACCAGGGCAAAGATCACTGCACGGGTGACTGGCACCGAGAGGGTTTGTGGTGGGGCCACAAGACCTCGGGAACACAAACTGACTTTGATCACCCTTGTGGGGCCCAGGTTTGCTGAGGGCAGGAGGGACACGGCACTGGACAGGCACAGAGCAGGTCCGGGGAGGGGGCACGGGCATCGAGCCGCAATCCCTGCGAGCTGCACGCTGTGTTACTTCCCTTCACAGCTCTGCTTCCCACCACAGCTCCCTACGTCCCTCCAGCCAAGCCAGGAGCACAGCAAGGTACAGAGAGCAAAGGTCTGTCCCCGAGCAGGCAGCCAGAATTCACCTCTACACAGACGTCATCTGTAAGCCGTGCTGAGAGATGCTCTGTGGGAAGGAAAGGAGAGGAAAGCAGGGACGGCGCTGAGCAAACACCTCACAAAGCTCATGACATGCAGTTAGAAAATTCTTCTGAAATTTGCTTCCCCGAAGCCAGTCCTAAATCCACCCCTTTGGTTCCAGTGCCACCTTTCCTTAAGGAGCTCTTTCATGTCATGCCTGTGTATTTTAGGTCAGGTTTGGCCTATCTCTGCACTCATTCCTCAGCTAAATCAGTCAAGTGCTTACTTTCCTCCTGTGTCGGGGTCTCTTCCCTCCCACAGGTTTTTGCTACTCCTTCAGGTTCCATGCACAGTCACATGAGCGACTGGACTCAGACTGGGGGAGCCGGGGGGGTCTGGCAACCCCAGCCCTCGCACAGGGAAAACATTTCCGGCTTCACTGCAAACATGCTGCCCGCCCAGCACAGCCAGTGCCAACGGCACATGTTTATTGGGACTCTTCTCATACTTTGGACGTGGAAGAAAACATTAAACAAGTGCCCAGCTCCCTTGAGAAATGCTGACCTGGGTCATCAGCCTTTTGCTTCCCTTCCAGCACAGGTGGCCTCTCCTTCCCAGCCAGGCTCACACTGTACACAGTCTGCTAATAAAACCCTCAAATTACCAGAGACACTCTCTATTTCCCTGGAACTTTGCTCTCCACTTTGGATGTCTCCCATTGAACTTGTCCCCAGCTTTCCGGACACAAGCATGCTCTGACAGAACCCGGCTTTGCAGCGTTCCCCAGGACCCCATCCACCTGCACACAGACTTCACCTGAACTTGCTGGTGTCCAGGTGACCTGAAGCACCAGGAAGCTGGCACAGGTCTCTGCAAAAACCTGCACCCACCTACTTGCAATCCAGCTTCAGAAGCCCCTACAACCAGGTATGAACTTCACGAGGATATTTCAAAATTCCCCATGGTAATGGTGCAGGTTGTGGCTGCAGATATCGCTCAGGTCTGTGCAGGGACAGGCTCCCGTGGTGGGGGACCAGGAGTCCTCCCAGGGCTGGGAGGTTCTGATACACCCAGAGTTTCAAAGGCAATCCCCTTAAGGAAAACCCATCAGCTGCACGCGCTGTCCCTCAGCCACAGGCAGATTTCCTGCAGCCCGGGTCACAGATCCTGGATTCTGTATGCCAGCTGCTCCAGAGATGGTGCCCTGGGCAGCAGTGGAGCCCAGGATCTCTACTTTTTTTCCTCACCAGTCGCCCAGCCAGCATTTCTGCAGGCACTGGGAATGTAGCAAAGCCTGAATGCAGTGAGGTGGCTGCCCGAAGGCTATCCTTCCCCAGCCCCTCACCGTGGAGCCTGTCCTGCTTTCTGACCTGTCTCTCCTGCCTCAGCTCTGCTCTGGGATCACAGAACAAACACCTACAGCATCACCATCCTGCCCGCATCAAGCCCTCGGCAACCCTTACCAACAGCACAGAGCCCTCCTCTGGCAGAAGGGAGGGAACCTCCTTCCCTGTTCTGCTCCTTCAGCTCACCACTGAGCTCACCTCTCCACAGGCACACCCCCTCAGAAGCCCTCAGATGCATGTGCACGTAGACCATCAGCTTCCCGAGTCCAGGGGAAGCCAGACCGTGAGCAGCTGTGCCCGCCCAGCTGGGGCAGTCAGAGCACGACCCTCCCGCAGCCCCTGTGCTGCCCAGGAGCTGCCCACGCACCGCTCACAGCTCTGCTGTGTGTCTGCCAAAGCACGACAGCCTGGCGGCCATGAGCCAGACCCCACGGCTGAGACATGAAACTTGACCTCAGGGCAAGTATCAAACTGTCACAGAATCATCAAGTCATGCAGTGCTTCGGGTTGGAAGGGACCTTCAAGTACATCTCATTCCACCTCCTGCCATGGGCAGGGACACCTGCCACTATCCCAGGGTGCTCCAAGTCCTGTTGCTCCAGCCTGGCCTTGGACACTTCCAGGGATGGGGCAGCCACAGCTGCTCTGGGCTATGGAAGAAGCATCAGGGTGACACCACTCTGCTCTTCTGAAGGGACAGCCCAGGGCAGTGGCATGAACCTAAGGCTGAACTGTTGGGTACTGAGCTGAGGGTGCGGAGAGCACAGGAGGTCCCTGGATTTCCCCGTTCCCGTTCCCCACCTGGTTGATGTGGACAGAAGGAATGGAGGCTGCGGAGACGGATGAGTGGCTGGGTGAGTTGGGCAGGGACTTGCAGGGGCCGATGGATAGCTGGTGCTTCTTCCGGAGAGCCACCACCTTCTGAGCCACTGCAAAAGGGAGAAAGGGACAGGGTCAGACTCCAGAAGGCAGCTTCCTCCACCCACAGATTTCTGGAGGGCTTCAAGGAGACCCAAGCCCTTCCCCTGATTGATGCCAACAGCTGAGGCTCAAACTGTGCCGCCCCAGTCACAGGGGGGACCCAGCAGAGCACCCAAGCGGCAACCCCACTGCCACACGGCCCAGCCGCAGGGCAGGCGCAGGGCAGGCTGCCCACAGGGCTCAGGCCGAGGCCCCAAGGCCACCTGCCCTCACGGGCATCACGCGGAACAGCGACTTCCCAGGGACACCATGGAGACACTACAGGCCTGGGCTGCTGCAGGAGAATCCCTGGGCAGTCAGCCACTTCCCAGGCACCCCTCACGGCAGCTCCAGGAGCCAGGTACTGCACTGAACTGCCTGGGCAGTGCCACCTCCATCAGTCTGGGCCCTTGTGACCCTCACAGGCTCTAGGTGTTCAGAAAATTAATCCAAGGAACTACTCTCCCAGTTCCTGTGAACTCACTGCCTGATGTCAACAGCCCACGATAGAATTTCAACCTTCCCACTCTCCTGCTTTTTCTGGAAATAAACACCTTGACCAAAACCACAACAGCAAATGAGGTGGGCCGCTGGGAATTCAGAAGAACACATCATCATTCCTGATTTTCTCCTGCACACTGGCCAGGTACCCCCACAATCACAGAAGGAAGAATCCTCCAGATGAATGCAGCCGTAGGCACTGGGAACATACCATGCCCACCCCAGCACACCTCACGCCATGCACCTGTGCAATAATGGAGCTGCCATGTTCCTTTTCCAGGAGAAAGATGCTGCACCACACTTGTGGTGTGACTGAACCTGTCTGGAAAGGTCAGATGCCATGAGCAGCTGCAGAGCCCTGGCACCTTCGTGGCCACGGTGCCACGTCCCGCTCAGACACAGCCAAAGGTCCATGCGGCCCATGCGCTGGGCTCCCACAAAGCTGGGAGCCTGTCCAGACTCCCAAGCTAAACAACAGTTCCAGAAACAGCAGGAACCCATCCTGCACCCACCAAACAGACCATATTAATCTGCTGCTTTCCTGCTCTCCTCAGCTCCTTCCTCCCCTCCAACCAGCTGCACCCAATGTTCTTTGTGGGAACATCTCCCATCCCAGAGCTGGCGGGGCACACTGTGAGCTCCGGCCCTCCAGGGGCCAGGAAATATCCAAAAAAACCCTCAGCCACTGCTGTTGTGGGCAGGGATCCTGACAGAGGCTCTGCCCATCAGTTATCCCACACCACTACTGCTAATAAGGAATTAACCATGAGGCCAGCAAGACCACACTCGAGGAATAACATCTCCCCAGTCCTGAAATGAGGTACCTTGAGGTGACCTTCACCTTTCCGCATGCCAGGGCCAGGCTCTTCTACTTCCTGAGCATCAGCCAGACTTTTCTGGGATAATTTCTGCCATGCCTGACACCAGTCTTTGAGATTGTTTGCTTATTCCGGTTTCTCTGGTTGCCACACGCAGCTCTGCGTGCCCAGCGAGGCGTGTCCTGCCCACAGGGCCTGAGCAGCCCCACTGCCCAGCGAGTGGTCACTGCGAGCACCAGCACCCGAGCATCGCTCAGCGTTTCAAAGCAAACCCAGCACTCCAAGTCTGGACACAGCAAGAGCACGCAAAGGTCCCCAGTGACCCACCAAGGATTCTGCAGACAACCCCTCAGGGTGTCACCTTACAGATGCACAAGGCCCCCCGCACCCTCGTGCACAAGCTCTTGGCCCCTCTGTTGACATGGTCCAGCCAAGCCCTCCCTCACGTCCATCCCCTGCTGTCCTGGGAGACATGGCAATCAATGCTGCCCATCACCCTGATGGCCAGGAGCAGTGTCACACCTGGGCAGGAAGGATATCTGCTGTCCCACTTGGGCTGCAGAAACCCAACCAAACCCCTGGGCAGGCGATCCAGAGCCCCTCAGGGAGTTCATGCTGGAGCCCAGGCCTGCAGCCCTGTGTTCGAGGGGGAGGATGGACAGCAGCAATGCCACCAGCACCTCAGCCCTGGGTCCTGGGCCATGGAGCTGCTGGCCATCTTCTCCTGCCCTCTCCAGTGCTCAGGCAAAGGAAAGGCAGGACCATGCACTTGGAATCTGCAGCAGAGGTGAAGCTCAGGAAGCCACCCACAGCACAGGGCGGCACAGCTGCTGTCCCTCCTGTGCCCTCCAGGACCGGGTCTGGGTCATTCCTCCTCTTCCTCAGGAACATCACCAAGGTGACCGTGGCCAAGGGGCTCTTGACAACCTGTTCCCTGACCTTCGCTTGGCACAGAACCATCCTTAAGTGAAGCCCAAGGACTGAGCCCCCCCGCACACTGATGGCTCCTTGCAAACTGTCCTGGCATCCGCTGAACCCCAGACTTCTGCACACAGGAATTGTGAGGGCACCTCCTGAATCCTGAGAAGAAAGTCCTTTAACCAGACTTCTTTGGAGCCAAGAGAGCAGAAGGCACGTTCCACACCAGCCCCCACCCCAGTGGAGCTCTGCCATGAGGGGACCACGCCAACCACCCCTCAGGGCAGGCTCACCTCAGGGGGTCCTGAAGCTGACCAGACACTGCAGGACACAGCCCGGCCTAGGGCACTGTCCCTGCTTGTGCCAGGGCCGCCTCCTGGCAATACCTGGCAACACCAAACCCCATCCTCTCACCGCAGCAGTCAGTGTGACATCTGCGGACTTGGGAAGGATGGAGGAGCACAGTTCCCACACCGTGAACAGCGCCTCCAGGGGGAATTTGCCAGGACACAAGAAACCAGCAAGGAGGAAGCGACCCCCGTTCTCCTGCCACGCGTCCTTCGGCAGCCCGACTGCCCAGACACAGCCTTGGCCACAAAAGCCTCACCACCACCAGGTACACGCTGCAACGTGCTCAGTCCAGATGTTGCACAGCTCAACCACAGCTCCAGGCTACAGACTGGACACCCAGGACCTGCTCTGAGGAACAGGGTCTCTGCTGCTCCTGCCTGAGCTGTGGTGGCACAACAGCCAGGGCCACCCAGTTCTTGGAGAATCCCTATGCAGTTTGTGAAGATGGAGATCCCAGTTTCTCCATCTTGGAGCATCCTCCACACTCTGCAGCACCTCGTGCGTGTGTTGGAAGAGCCATCTGTGAACACTAAGGGGCAGGGTGGTCACTCCCTCAAGCTCTCGTGCCAGCACATTGACCTGCTCCCCAAAAAGGTCAGCAGCCACTGGTTGTGACACAGGACAGTGGCAGGGAAGAGCTCTCTGGGAGCAGAGGTGCAGCACACGCTGCGCACAGCACAGGCAAGCAAGCAACCTCGGCACTGAAAGCAGCTCTTCCTGCTCCTGCTGTGGGAAGTGGACATCCTTCCCAGCCTGCCCGGGGCAGGTCTGCTGGGGTCTGGGGCAGCGACTTGTGTGGAAGAAGTCATGCAAACACGAGGTCTGATGGGAACTGGATTACTGTGTGAGGCAAGGCCCTCACAGAGTCTGTGACTGCCAGGACTCCACAAGATCCCAAACCAGCTGCACCAGGATCCACCAGATGCCAAACCAGCTGCATCATGACTCACGAGTCCTCACTAGGAAGAATCACTTACCCACTCCACAAACATCTCATCCCGTCAGCTTCAGGCCATTCCCCCATGTCCTGTCACTACAGGGAACACACAATTCCCTTTAGGGCAAGGTCACTGTTTATTTAAGCAGACTGCAAACTCCCAGGAGGTGGTGCAGGTTCCCTGTGCCCCTCAGCATCACTGTGTTGCAGACCCCTCTCCAAGCCTAAGCAGGAATGCTCTCCCACACTGTTCCCATGAGGAACAGCTGCCCCATGTGTTGCTTTCCTACTCAAGCATCCCCAAGTCCTGCTGTGACTCCTCCTCTCCTCCACGCCAAGGCCACCAAGCCCCTCTTTGCAGCCCCCCAAGTCCTCACAGGCTCACAGGCTGCTGTGCTGCCCTGTGGGCATGCAACTGTCCCCCACAGCCTCTCTGCTCTCTGGAACAGGCACCCACTCACATGGCAGCCCCCGCAGAGTGGCAGAAGTTGCTGCCCAGCCCCGTTCTGTGGCCCCTCACGCACACCCACGGGGCACACAGGGCGTGCTTACATCCCCTGTGCCCAGAGCGCGTCCTGCTCCCCATGCCAGGTCCACAGTGTGTGCAAACAGCAGCACTGCACACGAGCAGGGGCTGAGGCCGTGGGCCCGGGCAGCACAAACCCCTCCGTGAGACCTCATGGCTGCCCCGTCCTGCCCGGACACCCTGACATGGCTGCAGTTACCGTCCTGGAAGACCCTCTCCACATTCAGGCCGTAGGTAGCACAGGTCTCGTAGTAAGTGCAGCGCTTCAAATCGTTGGAGAGCTTCCGTGCCCGGGAGTCATCGATGACGCGGGGGTTGGTGGCGCTGATTGCATCTGCAGACCAAAGGGACAGGGGGTTGAAAGGCAAGGACCCTGCCCCACCTATCCACAGGTCTCATGACACTTCTGGCCTCCCTCCCTCTCTTCGCACAGAGGAACCACCTCCAGAGTACTGCCCCATAAACGCCTGTGATCACAAAGTCCCACGTTTGTAGAAAAATGGATGAATCTCTGTAAATGAACCTGACTCAGTTTCCCAAACCACCCAGCCACCAACATTTCAGTAGACAGAGGCAGAACACCTCTGAGAGGTGTGGGGACCAAGGCCAGGCAGCCCCAGCTGCCAAATAAAATGGATTTGTCAATTTTCACCATTTTAGGGCTTATGGCCAAGCCCGACATGTTAAAGAATCCAAGGGAGAAATCCTCCTGGTTTAACGAGAAAAGTCAGCTCTGCTGGGACGTCCCCACAGCCAAGGCATTACTGGACAGCTCTAAAATACAGGCTCAAGTTGTATCCCAGACGGCCACCAAGTGCTTGCCTGTTTTGGAAAAACTTCCTTTCAAAGAGGAATCCAACTCCTTGAAGACAAGCCAGGGACAAGTGGGGGCTGCAAATGCACCCTCTCAGGAGGGGTCAGAGAACTGGGACCTGCACTGTGAGGAAGCCCTCCTCGGGGTCTCCACACGGTTGTGAGACTGTACCACATCAAGGCTGGGACCCCACCTGGTTCCGTGTCTGGGACAACAATGGCCACTGACCCCGTTACTTGGCCCGCTCCTGCACCTCCACAGTGCATGCTGCCACCCCACTCCTGAGCCAAGATCACTCAGTCCTAACACTCATCCCACGATCTTTAAATATCCAAAGTTTAACAACTTTGTTCTGCTTTTAATACAAGGTCTGGAGCAGACCCCCTGTGACTCCCTCCCGCTGCTCCTGTCTTCCTGGCCTCAGAGCTTCTTCCTGGCCAGGAACAGGTCACACAGTGCTCAGGAACTGTCCTGCCAGGAGTTTTTCCCCACATCCATGTCCTGCTCTCTACTGTCACACAGAAAACTCTTCAGCCCCAGGCTCCCTCCTGCCTGTGCTGGCAGAGCTGACGGAGGCAGCACCAGGGTATCGTGCCATTTCCAAGAGGGAAGTGGCTCCATGGAATGAGACAGCTCTCTGTGGGGAAGCTGAGACAGTCTGACCAGGAACTCTCTCCTCAGGGCCCTGGGCTGGGGCTCAGCATCGTCCCTCAGCCCCGTGTAGGGCTCACAGAGCCGGCACCCTGCGCTCTCGGGCCAGCGGGACACGGCCCCAGCGCTCCCGCCTGAGGCTGGGGGTGTGGGGGAAGCCCAGGCGCCGCTCTCACCCTGTGTGCCCACCAGCACCATCGGCACCTCCGCTGTGTTCCGGTAGCTGCAGAGCCGCAGGTAGTAGTTGTAGACGGTCTGGAAGCTGATCTCATCCTCCAGGCTGAAGACAAACACCACTGCATCGACCCAGGCAGCGAACTGAAGAGACGCGGCAGGATTACAGCGCGGACCAGCAGCTGGGGACCCGGGCCCGGAGCAGCCAGCAAGGGCAGCCACACACCGGGCTCGGCCAGCACACACCTCCCCCCAGTCCCTCCAACAGGATATCTGCGGAGGGACCACAGGAAGGACAGGTCTCCTACCTGGAGTTCAGGGGGGCCCCCTTCGTCTCGAATCAGCAGCAAGTAGCTCTGACCGTCCACCACGATCTCCTTCTTAAACCGGCCACCTTGGGGGAGCAAAGCTGCTGGTCAGTAAGCGAAGTGCAAGCAGGGCACACCCCAAACAAGGGCCAGGGGAGCTGCAGAGCCCCGCGGCAGTGGTGGAGGAGGTGCAGGGACAGGGATCACCTTCAGCACCACAGAGAGGAGTGAGGACCCAGCCCATTCCCAGGCACCCTGGGAACCAGACCTTACCCTCTGGAGACTCCTCCTGCACGTAGGTGCCGGTCAGGTAGCGGTGCACCAGGGCCGACTTGCCACTGGACAGGTTGCCCACGATGCCCTGGAACAGATGCACGTGTCACCCATGTGCCCAGCACATGTCCCTGTACACGAGGCCACCCCCGTGAGGTGACACCACCAGTGCCTGGGCACACGCTGATGAGAGGCAGAGGTGTCCCTCAGAGGACACAGGGATGGTGTGACCCAGCCCAGTGCTCGGTGGGAGGCCAGGGGACACTGACTGGGCTCAGCTGGGCAGAGAGCAGCCGAGACTGTGGTGTAGCCACCTGGACAGAGGGCAGTGGATACTCTTGTATCTGACAGCACAGATACACACTGTAGCCTGTCAGGGCCACATCAGCCCTTCCCACAGCCCTTCTGCTTCTCAGAGAACACTTGCCATCCCAAGTCAACCCAAAAGTAGAAAAACCTCTTCTCCCAGCCCACAGATCCCCAGTTTTGGGGTGTTGCAGCTCTGGACAGCAGCTGCCAGCAGAAGGGCAGCAGAGACCAGCTACACGTTGGGTGCAGGCCAGCATGCGCTCACGCCTGAGGCACCAGCTCCACGGCAGCACCACGGGCATCTCCCAGCACGACGGTGCCGCCCACACGGAAACACCCAGCACCAATGTTCAACCAAACTGAAGGACAAAGCTACAGAGCACTGAATTTAATTGGGCAGAAGCACATCTGACTGCAGCACCCTCAGATTTGCTGTGAAAGGCAGGTGGGTGTCCTGGGATGGGTCAGGCAGACAGCCCAGCTCTGCCCATTGTCAGCATCTTCCTGATTGTTTAATGCCGCGTAATTGTGGGACCAGGTCTGTACTGAAGGGTCTGGAGCACAGGTCTGATGAGGATCAGCTGAGGGAGCAGGAGGGGCTCAGCCTGGAGAAAAGGAGGGGGGACCTTCTCACTTCACAACTCCCTGACACAGGAGGGTGCAGCCAGGTGGGGATTGGGCTCTGCTCCCAAGGAACTAACAACAGGACAAGAGGAAACATCCTCAAATTGCATCAGGGGAGGTTTAGATTGGATATCAATTTTTCCACAAAAAGGGAAGGGGTCACCTTCAGCTGAGGGTGAGCCCAATCACTACGCCTGGAAGTGTTCAAAAAATGTGGATGTGGCACTTGAGGATACAGTTTAGTGGTGAACACGGTGGTGCTGGTTGACAGTTGGACTTGATGATCTTAGAGGGCTTTTCCAGCCTTAATGGTTCTGTGATTCTGTACAGCTGCACTCACACGGCCACACCAGTGCCAAAGACACGGGGTGAGGAGTGGCTACCAACACTAAAGCTGCCTCTGCCACCATGGAAGTTTACAGCCAAACCTTTCCAGGCACTGGGGTGAGTGTGGCAGGTGAGTCACCACCAGGCAGGTTCTCCAGCTCTCAGCCGGGCGCTCGAATGCTCCCGCTGCTCTGGGTCCTGCCAAGGGTCCTGCCCTGGGCCATCGACACACTCCCAGCGAGAAGCAGAGAGGCACCAGCCCCGTGGCTGCCGGCAGTCTGAGGCACAGACCACACTACCGAGCGCAGGACACCGCCCTGTTTGCCAATCGCCCTGGTGCCGGCGGAGCCAGCGCGCGGCAGGACCGGGCAGCGCCGGGCAGCGCCGGGCAGCGCCGGTCAGCAGGCTCCCACGGGCACGCCCGGGCCGCTCACACCACTGCCACATCTGTCACCTGTCACAGCAACTACAGAGCCCGACAGCGCCCTCAGACAGTGACAGCACAGAGAACACAGGCTGGGCTGCAACCCACCGGAAAGGGCTCTAAGGCCTCCAAACCTTCTTTTCTCCAGGCTGAACACCCCCAGCTCTCCCAGCCTGGCTCCAGAGCAGCTCCAGCCCTCAGAGCATCTCCATGGCCTCCTCTGGACTCACTCCACTCACTCACTGTCTTTGTTTTGCTGGGGACGCCTGACATGGACACAGCACTCCAGGTGGGAGTACTAAAGAAGGTCTCACAGAAGAAACTCTGTGCCAGCTCGGGGCTGGCGCAGGGATTCAGTGCCAGGTTGGCCACGGCTCCTGTGACAACGGAGCAGCTCCCGAGGCCGCCCAGCACCGAGGGTGCTATTCCACACCCAAGATAAACACTCCAAAGGCATTTAGCTCTCACACTGGGACGCAGGGTGCAGTTACACCTTGTCTGCACATAGCACAAACCCTGACCTGCACCTCACCAAAACTCTGCTGCTCTGCCGTGTCCTCGAGCTCACCTGGAGCTTTGAACCAGCCACAGAACTGACGCTCCTGAGGAACACAGCCCCTGAAGGGGCAAACTGGAGCCAAACAAGGTGTGCAAGCACTCTGGGAACCTCTGCTCCATGATTTTTGGGAGAATGTGGGAACACAGTCAGCACTGTGCTGGCACTGCCCAGTGCCATGTGCAGGGGACAAGTCCTGCCAGGAGGCATCGTCAGTGCCCTTCTGCAAGAACTGCTCAGTCACAGCCTCCTCCTGGCCTGCAGCACTGGGAGGGAGCTTTGGGGGAAAACTGAGGGAGGAAAAACTGCTGAACATATCTTAAATACATCAAATTATTCAAAATCCTTGGAGAAAGTATCCTGAATGCTTGGGAGCACAAGCAGGGAGAGTGGCGAGACCCTCAACTCCTGCGGGAGAGACAGAGGACACAGAGCTGCTTGAAAATGGGAAGGGAGTGAAGCCTGGAAACATTTCTTGCTGCGGTCAGTGTGGGGGCCCCTCATGACAAGAAAGACCTGGCGGGGCTGGAGCATGTCCAGGGCAGGGAATGGAGCTGGGAAGGGGCTGGAGCCCCAGGAGCAGCTGAGGGAGCTGGGAAAGGGGCTCAGCCTGGAGCAAAGGAGGCTCAGGGGGGCCCTTGTGGCTCTGCACAAGTCCCTGACAGGAGGGGGCAGCCGGGGGGGTCGGGCTCTGCTCCCAGGGAACAGGGACAGGAGGGGAGGGAACGGCAGTGTCGGGCTGGGCCAGGGGAGGCTCAGGGTGGATACTGGGAAAATTCCTTCCTGGCACAGGCTGGCCACAGCATGGGTGGAGTCCCCATCCCTGGGGGAATTTAAAAGCTGTGTGGATGTGGCACCTGGGGACACAGTCAGTGATGGCCTTGGCAGTGCTGGGGAAGTAGCTGGACTCAACGATCTCCAAAGGCTTTTCCAACCCAAACGGTTCTGTCACTCTAAACTAGGGCTCCGAAAGGCCTCCAGGCTTTTAGAAGAGCTGCTTTGGCCGGATGAAATTCCAGAGCAACAGAGATCCCCAGAGGTCATGCAAAACCTGGGGAAAGGGCTGTGCTACTTGAGGAAGAACGAAAAGCTTTGGGATGGTTTAGCTGGCAGCACGGCTTTGCAGCCTTGCAGAGTCTCAACATCAGACGGCAACACCTCAACAGCTGTGAGAACGTTTTTAAAACTGCATTTCACAGGTAAACTAACAAATGAACATTCGAACATTTGATTCTCACTAACTGCAGGCAAGAGACGCTGTGGCAGGGTGGTGCTGGAATGTTTGGCAAGAAGAGTTTTGTTCTTTTGTTTCTTGGACTAATACTGAAAAAAGTTAATCTTGCAAAAGCAAGAGAAAGAGCTGAAGGGCCAGGAGCCTGCAAAGGGAGCTGAGGGCTGGCACGGAGAACACAGGAAGAGCAGAGGGAGGAACCGATCACTGAAGCACCTGCAGCACCCTGCCCACACCAACACCACCTCCCGGCCACCCCAGAGCCCGCAACACCGACCCTGTCCCACTTGGAGGGGCTGTGCCAGGGGCAAGGGGGTCGGGGGCAGCCCCCTGAGCACAGACACCACACCCCACAGGGAGCTGGTGAAGCCTCGCAATGGCGTGTCCTGGGGAAACCCACCCTGCGCTGACAAACTCGGGGAGCCTCATCCCCTCAGTTTGGCAGAACAGAGGTGAGTGTCATCCTGCAGCACCCCTCCAGGGCAGGGACACCTCGGCAGAGGCAGGGGAATCACCAGTGCAGAGCTGAGATCAGTGAGGCTCTGAAGAAGCAGTGACACTTCCCATGCCAGGACGGCTGCTCTGGGGGTGACCACCAGGGACACGTACCCCAACCACCACCTGGGATCCGCACCTGCTTCTGCTGCACCAGCTTGAGCAGCAGCACCCAGACAGGCATCACAGCTCTGCCAGGGCCAGCAGGGAGGCTGAGCAGCTCAAATGGTGCCTTTTCACCTTCACATCCAAGTGCCCCCCAGGATCAGCAACCTCTGGCTCACCCCTACCAGCGTGAGCTGCTGAGAAACCCCAGTCCTCCCCTGGCACGGCGGCAGCCCCGGCTCCTCTCTCCCTTCTGAGGCTGAAGCCTCTGTGTGTTTCCACCTGGCCACATGAAAATGCGGGATTTTCTTGAGGGTTTGGGGAACGGGGAACCAGCGGCATCCCAGGCACAAGCCACGAGTACTCACCACCTTCAGCTCAGGCACTGAGCGACTCAGGGTCCATTCCTGGCTGTTCACAAAGGAATCTGCAGACAGAGGGGAAAAATCATCAGGTTACCCTCAAGATCCCCGCAAGGATCCTGCTACATTCTCCCTGCTCCCTCCAGGCAGATTCACGGTTCTTTCCCCGCTTCTACCTCATCCAGAGACACAGAGCTGCACGAGGACCCAGCACGCAGCCGAGCCAAGGGCAGTGTGGCAGCAAAGAGGCCAGGCACCGCTGGCTGGAGCCCTCCCTTCTGCCCTGCAGGAGCACAGAGACCCCTTGGCATCCCCCGCCCCGAGGCACGGAGGACAAGGGAAGCCCTAGGGACACCCTTTGGGGAGCACTGGCTGCACAAGACCCAGAACTGAGGGCCCATGCCAGCGCCCCGAGCCCTGCCCTCAGCACCGCAGGCTGTGCAGCGGTGGAGCTCACGGCAGGGTATCAGCCACGCTCCTGGCTGAACACAAACACAATTAATTATGGCATATTATGGAACTGGCAGCAGGCTGCAATAGGCTTACAGAGGCTGTGGCAATCCGGCATGGCTTGAGGAAACGCCCCCATCCTGCCACAGAGCATCTGGAGGAGGAGCAGGAGCCTGGAAGACACCTCGAGCACCAGAAGCAGCCAGCAGCCCCTCCTGACAAACCTGAGTCCCTCACTCGCCTCGGCGAGGTCAGACCTTCCATCCAACACCAGCTCCAGGGCAGGACCCTTAGGAGCAGCACCTCCTGCATGTGTATCACATACAAGCAGAAAGGATTTTTGGAGACCAGAAACCTGTGGGAGCTCTGCATCTTCAGGAGCCTGTACTAAACCTGCCAAATCTGTGGCCACAGACTATCGCAGGAACAGGAATCTCAGATGGGCTCAGAAGGGAAGCAGCAAATCCACCAGACCCAAAAGCGGGCAGCAATCAAACACAGTGACCTGGGCAGTGTCACCCGAGGCCACAGGGAGGGTGGCTCCAGACCAGCCCCAGCAGCCACAATCCCACAACCACAACTCCTAGTGCCTGCTCCAACAGTCCCCAAACCACCCCCACAGCCAGGAATTCCTTCCCAATATCCCATCCATCCCTGCCCTCTGGCAGTGGGAAGCCATTCCTTGTGTCCTGTGCCTCCAGCTCTTGTCCCCAGACCCCCTCCAGCTCTCCTGGAAGGGGCTCTGAGGTCTCCCTGGAGCCTTCCCTTCTCCAGGTGACCATTCCCAGCTCTCTCAGCCTGGCTCCAGAGCAGAGAGCTTCCAGCCCTCAGAGCATCTATCTCGTGTTGGGGCAGCACTGGGCTCCACAGCCCTGCCAGAGCCCGCCTGCCCTCCCCCCAACTCATGTTTGGCCCTCGTAACTCCTTAGGGAAGGTTGGACACACGAAAGCACCAGCCCTGCCTCCATCTCCAGGCTAAAGCTTCATCTCACCTCTCCCACCTCACTGGGCAGCCCAGAGCCGTGGGGAAGAGCCCAGTCCCACTCCCACAGGGCTGGCTAACCTGCTCAGAGAGCATGAGGCGACAAACCATGGCCCGGCACTGTGCAGCCACCAGCACCCCCAGGCCAGGACACATTCATCCGTCACGTTCAAGAAAGGTGGTGCTCCCACCTGGAGTTTACCTTCCATGGCTGATTTAGGAACACTCCTTTTCCAGGAGCTACAGACAAATAATCCCCAAGCCTGCTGCAGGAACACCAGGTTATTTATAGCCATCCTGAGGAATCGTTTCTCCGCGGTGTCTTTCACCTGCCCTTTCCTTTTTCTTAGGCAGAGGTAATTTTTTTATTAAAACAATTCATCAGTCAGGAGGAAAATGATACATTCTCGAAGCCCTTTCCAGAAGGTAACAGCACACCTGTATTTCCAACTGCATCACCGGGTCTAAAAAAAGCTGTTGCCTCCACTCGGGACTTCTGCCCCGCTCAGCCTCTTTGGCAGCTCATGAGGATAAAGCACCACCCAGGCCTGCTCTGTCCCCAGCGCTCCCCGATGGGAGCAGGCAGCGCACACTCGGGCTGTTTCACTACACACAGCAGGTTTTTGGCAGGTTCTGAGTGGAGCACAAGGCACACACACTCGGTGATCGGCCTTGGAAGGAGGAGAGGCAGGGAGAGCCCTGGAGAGGGCAGGCTGGGCTCTCTCTGGATCTGCTTAAGGATGACCAGGACAAGCTGCCCCAACAGCTGCCAGATGCCTCCTGCACCAACTGTCCCAACAGATCCTCACTCGGTTTTTAACCCAGGTTCAAGAGTTTGTTTGCAACACTTTGATTTTTGACTTGCTGAGAAGGCCCCTGAGTAAACCTTAACACAAATAAACACTGACAACACGAGGCCCAACAGGACTGTGCTCAGCCACAAAACACACCTGGCTCCTCACTCCCACTGAACACCAGGCACAGCCTGCACCTCTGTCTGCCCGCTCCAGCATCTGCCAGGCCTCAGTGTCAGCCCAGGCCACCGACCGGTCCTGGTGACCCACCTGGCAGGCGTGCTATCGACAGCCCAGGGGTCTCAGTGCAGCCCAGGGGTCCCGGCACAGCACACGGGTCTGCGCACTGCCCGCACCCACACTCTCCACTCAGCACACTGCCAGGGTGCGAGCACCGCTTCACACGGTGCCGCTGGAGTCTCATTCCCTCGCAGACACCTACAAGTTACTGAGACGCACTCCCTGGAGCAGCAGGGTCCCTCTGAGGCCCCTTCTGGAGCCAAGGTCACAGGTATCAGGAGCAGAAGACCGCTGTGTGCCCCTGCCACCCTGGGCCAGACCTGCACACGCCAACCCTTCATCTGAGTACTGCCCCAGTGCACAGACACACCTCTTGTTCAGGTGGACATCCCACCATGACTCCCAACACCTGTCTGGAGCACCACTTGTGCACTGCCCCCACCCTCTCTCCTGCCTCCTCAGCCGAGCGCGAGGCAGCTTCCTCCTGCACAGACTGACGAAGGACGAAGAGGGCAGTGCCTGGGAGGCAGAGAGGCCATGCATGTCCGCACTCCGGAGCGGGCTCGTGCCCTCTGCCTGCACTCTGAGGCATGTGGGGAAGCTTCCCACCGGCCCCCTGGACAAGGTACTCTAGGTCATCAAGACCTGACAGGACAAGAGGAAATGGCCTCAAGTTGCACCAGAGGAGGTTTAGGTTTGATATTGGGAATATTTCTTGCCTGAATCAGCTGTCCAGCCCTGGCACAGATGTCCAGGGCAGTGGCAATGGTGTCACCACTCCTGGAGAGCTTTAAAAGCCGTGTGAATGTGGCACCTGGGGACATGGGTTGGTGGGGGCCTTGGCACTGCTGGAGGAATGGTTGGACCCAATGGTCTGAGAGGTCTTTTCCAAGCTCAGTGATTCTGTGACTATCAGCCAGTCTGGGAAGGCCTGAGGGTTTGGAGCACAATCCACATCCACGTGTCAGGCTGGGGTCTGGCACAGCAGCATGACTTACAGTCTGTCACTGTAAGTGCCCCCCGGCCCTTTTCACACCCCCTGCTGTGCCCCAGGACATGTCAATCACCCTTCTCTCACCACACAAGGGACCCACACAACACGTACACACCACCCCGACAGCTGGGGGGCCCACATCTGTGCAGATGAGCCATCCACACACCCAAAGACGTCTCTCACATCACCTGGGCCTGGTGTCCTGCAGCTGCCTGCACCCCTGCTCGCGGGAACAGCTCTGTCGCCCAGGTCTCAGTCACCCCCAGCATGGAGCCTCCTCCTCCCTGCCCGAGTTCTTGCACTTGCTCCCCTCCTCCGCCATCAGCTCCTGCAGCAGTGTGTGCAGGCGGGCACGGATCACACCCATGGAGCTGCCAAAGGGCACCTCACGAGCAGCTTCTCAACCCCAACCAACCACAAACCAAGCAGCTGGCTGCTGAAAACCAGTGACATCACCCCGATGTCAGATCTGTCCATACGAGTGTTCACCCTCAGTTATCAAAATGGAGATGGCTACGTTGTACACCCCGTGTGTCGCTGCAGCTATTACACACCAGAGCAGTAGGAAAGGTCCAAGTCTGCATCAGCAGACTGATTTGGAGCCCCCCTCGAACAGCACCATTCCCTCTGGGGCTGTCAGACCTTCCCCATTTCCCTCCAGGCCCCCAGACCCTCCACCACGCTGAGGTGCAGAGGTGCCCAGCCCACAGCCACCGCTCCCCACTGAACAGGCACAAGATCCCTGTCATCTCCTGGGTGAAGCTGCAACCATGTGGAAGCCCACAGCAAGCCATCGGCAGCTGGACGGGGCTGAGGCACCACCCGAAATCCTGGCAGGCAGGTGAGCAGAGCCCCTTCCCCACAGCACCTGGGCCCTGGTGCCAGCTCGCTCAGCAGGGATTGCCTCCAGCAGGAGACACCTCCAGGGACTGATCTCCCACTGAGCACTGGGGTTCCTGTAGCATCAGGGACTCACGATCTACTGGATCAGCTTCACTGCTGGACTGGCTGTGCAATTCCAGATGAAAATACACCTGGTCACTCTTCCTGCACCTCCTCTTTGTTATTTAATCACACAGCAGGGCCCAGGCTGTCTGTTCTGCGATTCAACGCCTTCCCCAAGCGTACCTGACCTCCATAGCAGAAGCAGTGGGCTCAGGG
The DNA here is from genome assembly GCA_013389985.1 of Dryoscopus gambensis. Classification (NCBI taxonomy): domain Eukaryota; kingdom Metazoa; phylum Chordata; class Aves; order Passeriformes; family Malaconotidae; genus Dryoscopus; species Dryoscopus gambensis. The sequence continues at coordinate 44,135 of WEIT01028297.1, read as the reverse complement.
ACCACTGTCACACCAAGAGCTTCAGCACAGCCCAGCAGCATCCTTGGCTCCACAGCACAACCACCCAAGAGGAGATCAGTCCAGACTGGCCTGGGAAAAGGAGATTCAGGCCAATTCTGTTACTCCCCAGAAGCTTCTGTTGATGGAGGTTTCCTGGCACAGGCAGCTCTACTGCAGAAGGTGGAAATTTGGGAGGTGGGGTGAGCAGAGCCCCTGCCATGCAGTGGAGCAGACAGGGACATAAAGGAGGCAGTCTGCAGCTGATGTCCTTTGGTCAGTTGGTCATCTTGGACACCTTCAGGACCTACAGACCAGACCCCAGCTGTGGGACAGCAGTGTCATGCACCGAGCAGGCAGGATCAGCACCCTCCACCACAGAGCTCGGAGGCCGCGGCTCCCTGTGCCCTGAAGACAGCTTGGAGGGGGTTCAGCCACAGACCCACAGCTCCTGGCATCCACAGGCTGCAGGGCGGCTGGGAGGAGAAAGGCGCTGGCTGGCCAAATTCAACTCCTCACCCCAGATGCTCCCTCCATGGGATGATGTGCAGCAGGTTCATCTACCCTGTGCTCCAGAAGCACCAGTGCCAGACACATCTGGTCTCCCCATACAGCAACTAATAATTAACCAGCTCATTATCCAAGCCATGGTGGAACTCCCTTGGACACTGCAACCCTGGACACTAAACCCAGCCTTGAAACCAGGTCAGAGGCTGCGCAAACACAGCAGAGACCACACAAACCGAGGCCACTCGTGGCCACCACTGTGGCCACACAAACGGACCCACCTGACCCCACACACAGACCAAAGGGAGGCAGAGGCAGTGTGCCCGGGCACAGTTACCCTTCCTGGGCACAGCCACCCCTCCCAGGCCAGGCTGATAAAGCCTCTGACCCGGCAGTGCTGGCAGGAGGGGCATTTCTCCAGGTCAAGGACCAGCACAGGCATAGCCAGCGCTCTGGTCAGCACTGAGCCAGCACAGGAATCCACTGCAGGACACCATCTTGGCCAGGATTATCTCAGCAGAGTTTTGAACACTCTGCAGCAACAAAGAGAGACAATTCTGAGTCTCTCTGGGAAAGGGCACGCTTAGGAACCGCCACCCTTGCTTCATCACGACGCCACAGGCGGCAGCAGCTGGTGTCACTGTGCTCTGAGGTCAGTGCAGACTCTGCAAGATCCAGGCATCTCAACCTCTCAGCACCTGCTGCTCGCCAGCCCCCATCCAAACACTGTCAAAGACCCGGACCAAACCCTGCTGTGATAGTGGAACAGGGTCTGCTGGGAGAGAAAACCTGCCAGAGAGTGACATGGAGAGACAGGTAACCCACAAGCTCCCATCCCAGCACTCCGTGGGGATCTACCTCACCAGCACAAACCTGTTCCCAGTGTGCCTGACCTCGGCTCCAGCTCTGCAACCCCACGAGTGCTGGCAGGTGAGCACTGAAGGCACAGGGTTCCCCCTCCCTAAGGCTGCCCGTGACTGCAGCCAGACACCTCTGCACCCACCGCACACCCTCTGACCTCGTCCTAAGAACTGAGCCTTACAGAGTATTGTCCAAACAGCTCCCTTCCTGACACCTTCCAAAACTCTCAAACTTTTCTGAAGTGCGGACACCAGACTGGCCTCAGCATCCGAGGCACCTCTAACCCCACCATGACACCTCTGCCTCTCACCAACACTCCCAGCTCAACCAAGGCAAGTACCAACACGAGGTGATATTTATCATGACCTACCCAACTCACTATGCAAACTTCACCCGACCCATGAGAAAACAGCCCCTGTTTTCTCCAAGATGCCTTCCCTCACATGTCCTGCACATCAATACTCCACACAAGAGGTTGAAGGAAGACACCTTAAAGAACCTCAAAAAGCAGGGCATCTCTCTGGGAGAGGGGACACAGCTGTGACCACAGAATCATGGGATATCCTGAGCTGGAAGAGACCCGCAAGGATCACTAAGTCCCACGCCTGGCTCTGCACAGACACCCCAACAATCCTGCTCTGTGCCTCAGAGCATTGTCCAAACGCTCCCTGAGCTCTGGCAGCCTTGGGGCTGTGACCATTCCCTGGGGAGCCCGCTCAGTGCCCAACCACCCTCTGGAAGAAGAACTTTTTCCTGATATCCAACCTAAACCTCCCTGACACAGCTCCATGCTGCTCCCTCAGGTGAGGAATGCTTCCTGAGCCATCAAAGATGCTGTACCCATCCCACGGTCCCTCCATGCACAGGAACAACTCCAATTCCAAAACAGTCCAGTTTTCCCAAGACCATGCCTATTAGAGAGCCTCTTTGGCATGGCACCAGCCTACACCTGGATATCTAGAAATGCTCTGAACCACTGACCACCGTCACCCGGGTCAGTCCAAGCTGGCCGGACTCTGTGTCGACTTTGCTCTCTAGTCCTAAGGGCTGTTGCCCTCCCTTGCCCATTACACAAAGATCAGCCCTTTACATCTTTTTTGGATAACAAACCCTGGAATCCCCCATCACCCCTCTGTGCGCTCAATCCCAGGCGAACCCCTCCAGGGCTGGGAGCAGCACTTGGAGCATCCCCCTGGCTCTTGTGGGTATGTCTGGATGAAGAGCGTGGTGCTGGGTGGGTATCACAGCGTGCTGTAAACAAACCACTCCAGGCTCTGGAAACAGAGAGAGTGCTGGCTTGGCTCTCTGCCGTGACTCCTACATCCAGCTTTTCCAAGTGCTGATAACCGCAGCTGCAGCTGCACCCCCCAGGAGGGCAAGTTGGGGCTGCAACAGCAGCTTTCCCAGGGCAAGGTGGGCAGCGCCCACACAGAGCATCAAAGTTTGCGGGACGTCAAGAGGGTGTTTGGAACACCACTGGCCTGCAAGTCTGGAACAGGAATGGGGCAGAGACCTCCTGAGCAGTCCTGTCGGAGCAGCACTAAGGCTGTGCCCCTCCAGCCCTGGCTCAGAGGCCCACAGCTCCCACTGGAGGAAGCCATGGACCAACATTCCGAGCAGAGAGACAATGGGAAGATGGGCCACAAGAAAGGACGAGCAGCAGCCACCTTGCTGTGCAGACTTCACCAGTGCCTCTTCACACCTCACCGCCCCCAGGAGGACACAGGTTGGTGGGTACAGGGACTGAGCAGGCACCAGGAAGGTAATGAATGGTGTTCTCAGTGCAACTAAACCCGGTGTGAGCTCTGCTGCGCCAGGGGCTCCACAACGAGCCACAGTGCCGGCGGCAGCGTGGAGAGGTCATCCCTGAGCCTCTGCCTCCAGCGCGAGCCACGGGGGCAAACACTGATCCCTACAACAAGCAGTGGTCCTGCATGAGCTGGCTGGTCACCGCTGCAGGGGCCCCAAGCCCCCCACGCCACTCCCCACAGAAGCCTCAGCAGGGTCTCCCAAAGATGGATCCAAAGGGAGCTCCTACCTGTCTCATGGAGGAGCCAGGTGAGAGGCGAGGACGCCAACCAAGTGCTCAACCTCAGCTGCTCCTCTGGGAATGCGGCCGCCAGGCCGGCTGCCGCTGGCGCAGCTCCCACTGGAAGCGGCAAGCAGGAACAGGCCCCCCGCTGCAGGGGCAGGGCTCGGCCCTCCCTGCCCGCATACACCCACATTCCCCAGCCATGAGCGCAGCCTCCCCTCTCCTGGGAACCTCCCGCCACCCAGCCGGCACCGGCACACAGCCCGGGCTGCCCTGCCAGCACCGGAACCCCCGGAGCGCAGCAGCATCCCGGCCCCTTACCTCATGGCGCACGGCCAGCCCCTGCACCCACCAGAGCCATCAGAACCTTTCCCTGGAGCACAGGGAGCCCGAGGGACAGAGGGGGTTAGAGGATGGAGCCCCCTGAGCTCCCTGGGCAGCTGCAGAGCTGCTCCTGTGCCGGTATCTGTGGCCCAGACCTCCCGGGAACGTCCGGAAAACGCTGTGCTGGACAGCCACTGCCCCAGTAGCAACCAGGTTCCTCGGGGGCGTGTGGGTTCTCTGGAACAGCCCTAAGACATCCCTCTGGCACGTAAGCCAAGCAGGGAACTGCCTCCACAACACCCAGATGCAGAGCAGAGCAGTGGAAGCCAGCGAGGCCCCCCGGGAGCGGGCGGCAGTGCCTGGCCCAGCCCCCAGCTCCGTGCGTTCCATGCCTTAAAAAGCTGTGGATGCTGCTGTCGCCTCCCGGCCCTGCCAGGGCACAGGGCTCGCCTGCAGCTCCTTCCACAGGGCCGGGAAGGGGACAGGGCACAGAGGTACAACCAGCACAGCCCCAGCTGTGCCCCGGCACCAGAGAACTCCCCACCAACATCAGGGAGTCGAGCACCCGAGAGCTGCTTCAGCTGCCAGTGCCAATTGAATGCCCAACCCCAGGGGGGTCCTGTCCCCCGGTCCCATCACTGGTACTGCCATGCTTGCTCTCTGCAGGCTGCCCCATACCCGATGAGCATCCCTGTGCTCCCGAACACGTGGCCTCTGCTCAGCCCCAGTGGGGGACCTTGGCAGGGATGGCCCTGGCTGAGCATCGCCCAGACAAGGCCTGGCACCAGGGAGGTGCTCACAAGAGGGAGGTGCAGGCACGTTTCTGGGCTCCCCAACCCCCTGTGCTGCTCCACACCCCTGCTCTGGCAACCTCCCAAACAGTCCCACTTGCCTGGGAGCCCATCAACAGCACTCCTCTCTCCATTCCACCCATGTTGTGGGGCAAGGACAGAGAGGCTCAGCCCACCCCGCGCTTGCTGGGACACCACCAGGGCAAGCAGGACATGCAACACATGTGCTTGACCTCCCAGGTGTGCGGCCAGCAAGGGAACAGACCCCGGAGCACATCCTCCCAAGCAGCCACACCATGGCTGCTCCAGTAGGATGGCAGTACCCAGGGCACCGGAGTGTGACACGACCCTGTGAACACTCAGGCGACCTCACTGCAGCCCGGTGCACATCCTGCAGAGCACCAGGACAGAACCAGGTGCCAGTGCACAGCCCAGGACCTCAGCTGGGACAGGCCACAGCCACCCATCCCCACAGGCCCCATAGGCACAGGGAGCTCTCACCAGCCCAGCACTGCTCCTGTGCTTACTTACCCAGAGCCCGCAGAGGACCCCCACCCAGGAGGACAGGCTCAACACTGCCATGGGGATCCTTAGGGCACACACTGCCGGTGCTGCCACGCTCTCGCCTTCGGAAACGGCTCGTGAGGAGTTTCCAGAGTCCACCCGTCTGCACGGGGTCGGTGTGCAGCCGGCCCCCGACCCTGGTCAGCTCTGGGTACAGCAGGTCCCGCTTGCTGGGGCAGGTGTGCAGGGAGCTGGCATCACCCTCACTCTTGGTGCGGAGGCGCGTGGGGCGCAGGAGCCCCCCAGACTCCGACCGCCGCAGCTCATGGCCCCGCCGCAGGCGGAAACTGAAGCTTTTCCGCAGGGAGCTGAAGTTCTTCCTGGGGCTGGAGCCGCTCCAGCCGCTGCCCCCGAAGAGATTCCAGCGGCGGCTGCCCCACAGGGAGCCCCCCCGGAGGAAGCCGGGGCTCTCGGTGGAGTGCGGCGGCCGGGCAGTGGGGAGGAAGGTCAGGCTGCTGGGGCGCGGGCGCT
>WEIT01028297.1:9243-36970 GCA_013389985.1 Dryoscopus gambensis | reverse complement strand
GGGCACTCAGATCCCCGGCCCTGGCCGCACCGGCCCTGCACCCAGATCCAGCTGCTACCTTCCGCCTTCTCACCTTTCCCAAACCTGTGATGGGGCAGCGAAGCCCCCAGCAGCTGCGTGATGCCCAACAGCCGCCCTGTGCTCAGGGACACCTGGGAACCGTCAGTTCCAGGGGCGCGGGCAGCCCGGAGCACCCACACCTTGGAGTACAGATCCCCAGGAGCACCGATTTCCAGAGCCCTCCCGAGCCCGAAGCACGGGGCACCAGCTTAAGTGTGACCACCTCAGCCAGAGCTTCACTCCTGTCTCGTTCCAGGGCAGTCATTTCCTTTGAGCAAGCCCACCATCACTAACCTCTGACCCTCCTTCCTAGCCACTGGAGTCCTGACTGTGGCACCTCCTCCACCTCTTCCCCAGCACCCCCCATTGCTGCCTGCAGTCCCTGTCTCCAGCATCACCCCAGGGCCCTCCTCCTCCTCCTCCTTCTCCTCTTCCTTCTCCTCCTTTTTCCTGCACACCTTTTCCCTCTCCCTGGCATTGCAAGTGTGATCTATGCTCCCTCTGGGGAGGAAAAAAAAAGATGCCTGACTCCCCCTTAAACTATTTTTACCTTTCTGAAAGCCCTGTCTGCTGAGCTGGCCCAGGTCCTCTCCTGCTTCTCCAGGCCTCTCCAGGGAACACCTAAACATCAGCATCTCCCTTTCTACCTCCTTACACAGGAGTCTTTGACTCCACTTCCTTGACTCTTTCAAAATCCCATCACCTTCTTGGACTTTGCCTTCTCTTTGACTCCTCATCCTCCTCCACAGCTGCTTCATCCTACCTCTCCAATTTTCTGGATGCACCCAGGCCTCGGAAACTGCCAAACCCCACCTAGAGCTCTTCCCCTCCCTACACAGCCAGCACCTTGGCCAAGCCCCTTCCTCTCCCTTCTCCCTCCTCTCCTAGCCCACAGGTCCCACCATCCACCTCCCCTCCCATCCCCGTCAGTACCACAGACCCCCCTCATGGCACGCAGGAGCAGAGGTCCCACCCAGAGCCTCTCCTGGGGCTTCATGTCCTGCTCCTCCCTCAGGGGTTCGCACCTGTCAGCACCAGCCCCACCCCAGCAGTTCCCCTCCCCGGTACCCGCTGCCGAAAGTCCCGAGCAGCAGTTCAGAGCCGCCACTCCCCACGCCGTGGGCAGACAATGGACACATCCCACTCCCCTCCCTCCCAAGCCAACGGGCACCTGTGCCCGGGACTGAGCAGAAGGCGCCTGACAAGCCGCCAGAGCTGCAGCTCTGCCATCTGTGCCAAGGTCACAGGAACACGCGAACTGCCAGACTGGATCCGACCTGCGTGCACAGCATCTGCCATCCCGTCTCCCGGAGCAGCCGCACTGCAGCGACAACGAGGAATTCTGCAGGAAGCAATTACAAGGGAATGTCTTCCAAAGTGCTGAACACCAGACAGGGCTGGCTGTGGGGACCAGGCTGTCCGAGCTGACCTGTCAGGGATACCTCAGGCACAGGTGCCTGGCTCTGGGCAGGGAACCACATCAGGACCCTCACAAGCTCCTTTCCACCATGCCTGGCATAGCTCCATGCTCCCAGGGATGGAAAGTTCTTCCTGTAGGGAGACAGGACCGTCTATATCCATCCCCTCCCAAACCCTGGGTTTAGCACATACTCCAAGAGCACCAGATGGTTCCCCTTCCACATGAGTCTCGGCTTTTTAAAATATTCTGGCAGGTTCTGGCTGTGAGGTGTCGCTGGATCACAGACTGTCTGCTGGAGAGACGATGCACCTTGTGCTGCCCGCTGAGGCAGGACCAAACATGGTGGATTGCCCTGACAGGGTCTGTCTGACCCATCCCTTCGACCTCCTCAAGCCCCCTCCAGCCTGTGACCTCCTTCCTGCTCCAGCTCTTCCTCCTCCAGTGACCTCATCCAAATTCTGATTAAGTCTACTGAGAAACACGGAGAGTTCCCCTTAGCTGACAACATCCCTTTCCTGTCCCACCAGGGATCATATTTTTAAAGCTATTTGTGTTTTTAAAGCATTCCCTCAGTTCTCTGCAGTTTGTCTCCACCTTTCTTCAACGCAGAGCCAGAACCCGGGCACAACACTCAGCCTGAACCTCCAGGAGCCAAAGAAGAAATACAGGTACAACACCTGTCCTCCTGCATCCCAGTAAGATACTGGTCTATGCCACAGAAACAGCGTAACACTGTTCTTACCTAATCGGGCTGTTCCATGGCAAAGGTTTGCAAACGCTGTGTGCACTGACATGTATATTGACATGATCCTCATGACGTTAGTCCTACGGGAAGAACGAAAGACGTCTAATATAGGCTAAAATGGAGCCTTAAACTGAAGTCCTGGGGTTGAGGGCTGCAGGGCACCTGCACACAGGTTGGGAACCTGTAGCCCAGGACGGGCTCAAACCCTGCCAGTCTAGGCACCACATGGGCTCCAGCTGCCTGAGCCCTCCACCGATGGGGGAACTGCTCCGAGAATGAGACCAGAAACCTCCAGGGTCTGAGGACAGCCATCACTGAAACTCCCCACGTGCCTTTAATGTGTCTCTTCTCTGGCAGTTCACACCATAACCCTACTGGGTTGGACTGGAGCTGTGTCTGTGTCTAATGCAGATGACAGGTGACAGCTCACCTCTCACAAGCTGCTGGTGGGCAGCAGCTTGGCCAGAGTCCCCAGGGGTATGCGGGGCTGCAGAAGCATCTCCAAGAGCTGGGAAGTAACAGGGACATTGGGCTTTGGCAACCTGACCCAGAGCAGGTGTCTGGGGACAGAAGCAAGTTGGTCCCTTAGCAGCACTTCAAGTCACATGCATGGTACAAATATTACGGCCATGAACATCTGGCTGAAATTAATATAATCCATGAGAGCTGCATGGCAAGAGTCTGAGAGCCAGGGAACATTCCAGTGCTGGTTGGCCCTGGTGTGACATTCAGGGTGGAGCCCCGAAAAGGAAAAGGAATCTAAACCATGGTCAAATGTTCCACTGTGCTTCCCAGATCCCAGGACACTGGTACCACTGCTCCCCCAGACCCACCAGCACCGGTATCCCCGTGCTCCCCCAGACCCAAATAGTATTGTTGCTCCAGAGATCTGCAGATAGCGCAATTCTGTTGCCAGGGAGATGCCAGCTGGGAGGATGGGACACCTGCACTCACCATCCCTCCTGGGTTCAAAGGAGCTGTCACTCTGCAGAGAGGCCTGAGTCTAGGGGCCCCCCTGCAGCCCCACATGTCCAGCATGGATGAGGGACCAGCACTGCCTCAGCACCTGGGGGAGGGATGAGGTTCCTGGCATGGATGGCCCCAGTGGCTCCCAGTGCCCACAGAGGGCAGGTACCAGCAGCAGACCAGGAGCACGTGGAGATACCAGCCAGCTCCAGGCCCCACGTGCTACCAGGACTGCCCGAGGCCGACAGCCCTGCACAGACCGTGCTAGTGGTGGGACCATGGGCAGCAGACCAGGCTAAGCACCACTGCCAGGGACAAAGCCAGGACAGGGTGCAGGACAGGTGACAACACCGCACTTGTGCCAAGCTGCAGGGCACCCAGGGCCCCGGCACACGCTGTGCAGCGGGAGCAGCGCAGCAGGAGGGCTCTGTGCAGTGCCAGGGATGGCAGAAAAGCCCCCCCGCAGCTGCAGGAGGACCCCAAGCGCTGTGTCGGGACCACGCTGGAGCCACCGGGCTCCGCAAACCAGCTCCAGCCGGCTTGGCCATGCACCAGGAATACTGATGAGGCTCTGCCAAACCGGAGCGTCCGGGGGCGCAGGCTCGGTGGCCCGGCCATAGGGTGCAGCGCCGCAGCCCCCGCAGCCACACGTCACAGCCCACACTGCCAGCGCGTCAGCAGCGCCGTCACTCGGAGGCGGTGGCGGGGGCCAGGCCCTGCCTGCTGGCCCCACGGGGCCGGGATGGAGCCAGAGACATCCTCGGCCCAAACAGGAGGAGGGAGAGATGTCCCCTGACCCTGAGCAGAGAGACACGGTCACGCTGAGTCCTGCCACAGGCTCAGCATCCACTACAGCACCACTGCACATCACGCAGCGCCACTGTGGGAACCTTTTCTGGCCACCCCAAGCACCCCAAAACCCCTTCTGGTCACCCCAACAACCCTGAGCCCAAGAGACAATGTCCTCCTGCTCTCCACTGACAAACACCCACCCATCCCACAGCCCCTGCACATCCCCAGGGTCTCAGCATGGAGAGATGAGGCACTGCTCCAGGTCTGAGCTCTGGCACAGACCCTCACTGCCAGCTGGACCCTCATGCCCTGCCCTGCCCTGTCCCCGTGCCTGTGCCCCCTTTGCAGCACAGAGCCCTGGGTTTGACACTTGACAGGCTGACTGTCTTTCCAAAGCCTCTTGCCGTGAGAGGTGCCTCAGAGCAGGTTGTTCCCTACTGTTTCCATGGAGAGGAGGAACAGGCCCAGCCAGCAGAGAGTTAACACCAGCTGGGAAGTAAGTAACAGTCACAGGAGAGCCCGACTCCAGCACCAGCTCCCTCCCTCCTCCCACACTGCACACCCCCAGCTCAGGTCCTGCCGCAAACCTCGAGCTGCTGATGAGGAAATTGCCACCTTCTCCCCCCGGGGATGCAGCACTGAAGCAAACGCCTCCCTCCCACACACGCCGAGGTCATGCCCATGTCACCCAAACAGGGCACGGCCATGCATGCAGGACACAGCCATGCTCTTGTCCACCAAGGAGAGAAGCTGAGCACCAAATTGCTGCCAGCCCTTTGAAGAGGGCATCCTACGATGAACCCTGTGGGGGTGGCAATGCTGCAGATCCTGCACCCACATGCTGCAAGTCAGATGCAGGGATGACAGATGTAGGGATGACAGATGCAGGGATGATGCTTCCTAAGCTGGTCCAGACCCTGGTGCCTCAGGGAACCCCAGAAGATAACGCTTTGGGATGTTACCTACCGGGTGTAATACAAGATCAAGGCAGCAGCAATCACTTCTGCTCCTTAAGGCACCTGCAGGCACTCCTGTGCGCAGAGACGCCCATACCAGTATCCCGACTAAATCTGCAGGCAGTCAGGTACCTGCACTCCAGGGCATGAGCAGCCCCGCCACGCTGCCAGCCATGCACCGGGCTGTCCCCAGGCACTAGGCTGCTGCCAGGTACAGAGATGTTCCCATGGAACAGGGCTGTCTCCGGGCACCAGGATGTTCCCAGTTCCCAAGCTCCCCACCGGAGATGCAGGTATGAGCAGCATCAGCATGATTAGGCCAGACATTGTGAAAGCTCCTTGGGATTTTGAAATCCAAAGACAAAAGGCCATGTGAAAATTTGGTTAGAGGACTAAAGAAGACTTCCTCAGGTTGTCAAGCCTCACTTTAAAATCTCTCCCATAACCATCACTTAAACAGTGAAAATCCTCCAGTTTATTCCAAAAGCAGCAAACAAAAGAAGAAATGGCAAGAAAAATAGCGATGGAGTGAAACTAAGAAGTGAACGGTGCAGCAATGGGACTCAGAGGACATGAAAATCCACATGGAGGTCAGGAAGAGAATATGGCAGAAGATGGAAGAGGCTGGAAAAGCCCTCCAGCCTTGACAGACAGGCAGAGACCCCACAGCAGCCTGCAAAGGATGGTCACAGAGCTGTCCTTTGGCTGGACCATGGAGCTCCTTTAGACATGACCACTGTGGTGACGTTCACACACCCAGCAGGTACATTTCCGCGCCCACAATCAAAGCCCCCACCCACCCCAGCAGCAGATGGAGCCCGGGCCTCCAAGCCAGGTGTGTGCTGACCAGACAGACCACCCGTCCTCGTGCCCTTCTGGCTCTGCACACGTGGCATCGCAGACACCAACGACACATGAATTTTGGGAAGAGCCAACCCCAGCAAAACGTAGGACTGGAGTAGCATCAAGCTCCACAGAAAGGGGAGCAGCCCAGAATCCCAAAGGGCTGTTTCCAACAGTGCTTCCCAAAGCTCTCCAAGACCATTCCTCCCTCCCTGGGAAACATGCAAAACAATTAAAGCAATGGAAAGATCCCGTCCTTCTGCCCTGTTCCCAAAGGCACCTGCTCAGGAACAACAGAGCAGGCAAAGGAAGTATTTTCAAAACACAAACTAAAAAGCTACTGAGGCTGACAACAACACAGGATGCTCACGTGGGCCTGAGCACCCCAACAAATGCCATGTTACTGCTGCTCCCACCTCATCATCCTCTGAGGCGAGCACGGTGACTAACAGCATCTGCATGCACAGGCAGAGATTGTTTTGCTGCAAACAACAAGAGCCAGTTGTGAGAACAGTGTTAGTAATATCCCTGTATCCCACCTGGAGCAGGGGGACTGCAGTGCTCCAGCCCCCAACAACCTTCTCCAGCTCCTTCATGGTGGACAGGCTCCAGACCCCATGGTGGAACTTTGATGCTCACAAGCACTGGATTTAGAGAAGGAAATATCACCCTTGGGATGGTAAAGAAGTAGATGTCACCTGGCACATGAAACTCACCCTCACCACAAACTGCAGTATCTATTTCAATGAACCCACTCACACCTCAGGTGCTGCCCCCAGGTCCTGGGGAGAGCCAGAGGAAGCCTCAGCCCAAGGGATGCTGAGCCAAAGATCCCGCTCCAGGCTGGCCAAGGGTTTGGTGTCTCCTACTCCTGTTCCCACTTTGGCACAAGGGTCCCAGCTCTGACCCCTGGAGCAGCCCCTGCTGGAAGCAGCTCCCCACGCCATCCATCTCCATCAGTGCTCACCAGACCCCAGTGGCCCGAGGAGCCTAGCTGCATCTAACCCAGGCGTTTTGGGTTCCTCCGCGAGGCCTCTGCACAGAGGCCAACCACCAACCACAGACAGCAGAAAAAGCCAGAAACCGAAAGCCACAAGCCGCAGCCGGAAGGTGGGACGGAAGGTGCAGGTCTTGCACCTGGTTCTCTGTTCCCACCGTCCCCCGAGGCTTCCCCGCTGCAGCCACAGACACCTCAGCCTGCACAGGCTCATCCTCCCGAACGGGAATGGGTGCCACATCTCATCCCAGGGCCCAGGAGGGACCAGTCCCAGCATCATTCTGCCCGGCTCACACCCTCGGCCTCATCAACCCTCACCTCATGTCTCCCCGCCAACGCCGAGGCCCGGCAGGGTCCGAGGGATCTCAGCTGCCTGACCAAGTCCTGGTGGGGCCCGAGGGGTCCCGGGTGCCTGACTGAGTCACAGTGGGGCCCTGCCTGACCTGAGCACAGAGAGTAACAAGGGAGATCTCAAACGCCCCCCAGCACCAACACCAACTTCCTGTGTGGTCGGGGCAGAAGGGCACGGCTTTTGAGTGCCTCGCACCACCTTGGATTCAGCAGGGAGAACCATTCTTGATGATTTTTCCAGGACCCAGTACAGACACTAAATGCTCACAGGAGAGGATGGATCCCCAGGAATCCCCCCAAACCTGCCTCAGCCTAGTCTGTATTCCCAACTACACATGGAGGGCCCCAGTCCTTACTCCACTTCACACATCTCATGTTGACCATTGACTCTTCCAGTTTCTTCCTGAGGTCACTCTGGACTAACCCAAATACCATAAAGAAGCCTCAAGGTATTATTCAATCACGAACACCTTTCACTAATCCCACTGCTTGGGAGCTGTTCTTAGTGTCATGGAAAGTAGATCCCATCAAACTACGTCACTCAGCACCCACTTCCCTCCTTTAATTCTCCACTAATTCGGATTATGTCAGGCACTCTGCTGCTCTCTCAAGGATCGATACCAGCCTAACTGTATCCTAAATACCTGAGTCATCCACGGATCCTGCTGAAGGCTGGCACAGCATCAGCCCACTCCAACCTCGCTCATCTTCTCACAGCCAGCTCGCAGGGAGCTCTGCAGCCAGCTCCGGGTGCCAGCTGCCCAAAGCTGGGAATCTGAAAGCACCTGACTTTGACAACTGCTGTTCAGGACTGAACAACCATTCCAGGGAAGGATTCCACCTCTCCAAGCAGGGATGGAGATGCTTACACTGCACAGCTCCCCACACCCCATGTTTCAGACAGTACAGACAAACATCACAGCTAAAAACATCCTGTTGCAAATAAACCTCCCAATTCCCCATAGGCACTGACCAGCTGGATGCTGACGGCCACTCGCGTCCCACCTCTTCTGCTCACTTCCACTCTTGGTCTGTGTTCCGTAACACCAACTCTTCCTCTGTTTAGGATCAATTCTGTGCCAGTCCTGCTGTTCAGATGCACCACCCGCTCCATGTGCCAGGCTGGCTGTTGGCACAGCCTCCCTCATTAACAGGGCTCTGCGTGATTTGGGCACAAACATGACATTCTTTGGAATTACTGCATTTGCTGTATGAGTTCTCTCTCCCAAGTCCTGCGGCTCATTATTTTACTGTTTTTTTGGCTTTAGTAACACCAACCTCCAAAACCAAATGGCAATGGGTGAGTATCACCTGAACACCTTGCCCAGGAATAGCAACACTGCTCCAGATTTGCAGGCCATTATGGGCCTGTGAAGGATAGGGAACATTCTCCCCTCCTCCCCAACCACAGGCAATTCAGTGCCGAGGAAAGGGCTGGGATGGCTCCCAAGTACAGGGTGTGTGACAGGCACAGGGAGAACAATACAAAGCAAGGAAACCCCATCAGCTCAAAGCATTACTCAAGGTGGCAGAAACAAAGAGAAAGAGTGGCAAAAGAACCTTAAAATCCCAAGTGTCCAGCTGCCAGAACAGCAGGTGGCCGATAAGAAGTGGAATCATCAGAAACGAACACTTCTGATTTTACATCTGCAAAAACAAGATGCAAGTTCTCACCACTCAGATGAAATCCTGGGGTTATTCTCAACAACTCTATGAAAACAGTTCCCAGAGAAGCTGTGGCTACCCCGTTCCTGGAAGTGTTCAAGGCCAGGTTGGAGAGGGCTTGGAGCAACCCGGTCTAGTGGAAGGTGTCCCTGCTCACTGCAGAGGGGTGGAACTGGATGGGCTTCAAGGTCTTCCAAACCCAAACCATTCCATGATTCTGTGAACATCAGTTCACTGCTCAGCAGCAAACAAAGAGCAAAGAGGGTGCCAGCCATTACTAGGTAAAGAATGGAGAACAAGACAGGGAATATCCCAACGCTCTCGTCCTGACCCACAGTCCTCACCCTCTCCAGCACTTCTGACCTGGGTCTCAAAAATAAATGGAAGGGAACTCAAAAAGGTACCAAGAGGAGCAGGAGATGACTGACAGGATAGAACAGCTACTGCACAGGGAGCCTGGAAAGGAAGATGGCAGAGGGGGAGTGAAGTTTTCCATGCTGGGAGAAGAAATGGGGAGGCCACTAGGGAACAATTTGTTCACTGTTTCTTCCAAAGCAGAAACCTGGGGACATCACATCCAATTAGGCGGGTCCAAAACAGGAGATTTTCTCACATAAAGCACCACTGTGAAATGTCCCATCAGGGCCGCCGCAGCACTCAGCGAACATGCACTCAGAGGACGACTGGCCAAATCCAAGAACAAAAGCTCCATGCGAGGCTACAGAAACACGAGATGCAGCTTTGGGCTCGGGAATGGCTTTCTGGGAGCAGGAAGGGCACGGCCCAGCCCACGCACAGCGGGGCAGCAGCATAGGCCGGGCAGGGGGCAAAGGAGCCCCTGGAGCCCCTTTGGCAGCAGCACAGGGAGGGGGCCCCCTTGCCCCCCTCTCCCCGCGCCCCCGGGTGCACACGCCGAGCCGCCGGCAGCGCCGTGGTTGGGGCTGTCACACCGTCCCCGCGGCGGCGAGGCCCTGGGCTGCCAAACCCACATTCCCACTGACATTTTCCATGCTCGCTCACTGCATCGGGATGGTATTTATAGAAGTTTCAGCAAAAGCAATTCAGACACTTCCCAAAAGCTGGCTGGGGAAAAACACAGCAGCTTGGCCAAAGCTGTACATTTTTCCAGCTCTGAGTGAAGGATTGAAGAGCTGATCAACCTCCCAGCTCCAGGATGGAGCCCAGCGCTCTAGGCTTTGATGTGCCAAGCCACAGTGGGCTCTGCTTGGGGCCCAGCAAGTGTTTCCTGCATCTCCAGTGCCGGCATTCCTCAGATGCAATCTTGGGGTTATTCTCAACTCTATGAAAACACTTCCCAGAGAAGCTGTGGCTACCCCACCCTGGAAGCGTTCAAGGCCAGATTGGATGAGGCCTGGTCTAGTGGAAGATGTCCTTGCTCATGGCAGGGTGTGGGATTAGATGAGCCTTAGGGTTCCTTCCAATCCCCATAAGGTTCTGGGTTCTATGACCATGGTGACTATGGGATTTCCCTCCCAGGCATTACCTGAGACAGGGAAACAGGAGAAATGCCAAGGCCACTCAGCCAGATAGGAGAGCTTGGGGACCTGGGAGAGGTGGGCTGCACATCCCAGTCCCCCAGCCGCCTGAGAATGGATCTGCTCCACAGAGCCCAGTTTCCCTGGGCAGCTCTGCAGGGAGAGGGCCTGCTGAGCCCCACCAGCCCCATGTCCCCTCGGCACCACCACCCTGTGCAGGAGGGTGCCAGAATTAAAGTGGATCCCACCGCAACTCTTCCTCCTCCTCCTCTCAAGCTGAACTCCAGCCATCTGCGGTTTACAGTTCCGGATCTGATCCAGCACCCTCGGCCCTCCCACAGCATGGAGAGAAATCAGCACTTCTAGTGCCCAAGTCACCCAACCTACTTATCACTCCTACTTCAGCCTGAGACCGATGACGATGACGAGGAGCCCGGGGGAGCAGACTCAGGTGATGTCACCTCCATCCCTGACACCGCATTAGCCAACTCCCCCACTTCTGGATCCCACAGCTTCCATACAGGACAGCCCACACAGTCAACAGAGAACGAGCAATACCATCACTCGATGCACCTGAGGAGGTTCTGCCAGGATCCTTGGGGCAAGGCAGGGCCTCCAGACACCTTTCTGAAGGCAGGAACCCAGACTGCCGTGTAAGGGCACGTGTGTGTCTCCTCTCACAGAGAGACACCATCGCGGGAGCAAACAAGGGCCTGCAGCTCCGAAGGACCAGAGAGCTGCCACCTCAGCTTCACATCTTAATCACAAGATCATTCTATTTCCATGGAAACGGCAGAATTAGAGACTTCGATGGAACGACAATTACCAACATTGGGAATTTAACTGTTAAACCTGTCACACTCCCGTCCCCAGTGCCAGGAGACGAGACAGCGCTTGCCCACACCACTGCCCCACACCCGGCCCCAGCGCCACGGCCAGCCACGCTCAGGTGTTTGCTCCTGCTTCCTTCAACAGCCAGGTGCGTTTCCAGAGAGCCTCCCGTGTCAGCGCATCAGGGGATGGAAGCTCACAACTCACGGTGGCTCAGCCCAGTGCCAACTTGTCTGTCAGAGCTGATCCTGGAGCACACACAGCGGTCCTGCTGACCAAGGCTTCCCCTGTGCCTCAGCAGCAGGAAAAGGCTTTCTGTGCTTGTGAGTCACTCAGGGAATTACAGGATGGCTCCAAGCACTGTGGGGAGCACCAGCCCAGAGCCTCCCAGGGCAGGCCCTTTCCCTGACACAGCAAAGTGCCACAGTGGTTCTGGTCAGCCCAAGGACAGTGTGGAGCCAAGGTGCTAATTACCAGGTCCTAATTACCATCGCTGGCACAGGTACCCTGTCCCACCCCACTCTCGTCATCCCACCACGCAGCCACGAGTCTTTCCTGAAAGCAAAGCTGGGAAGGACCTGGCAGCACCATGGGACTCCCTGGACTCATATCTTGGGTCTGCAGAACACCACAATGTAAACTGCAATCCCGGGAGCACCAGCAAAGCTGTTAAGGTAGATCAGGGGAGCTCCCTGTGCCCAGGAAGCCTTCAGCTAACATAGACACACAGGGGTCTACTTTGAGAGATCACTGCCCAAAATCCCCTCCACGTGCTCCATGCCTTGCCCCGCTGTGGTCAGCAGGACCATGAGCTGATGGGCCCAGGCCTCCCCTGGGTGTTACGCCCAATCCGAGGACTGAAATTGCTCAGCCCAGCTCTGATGATGTACCACCACGCAGACCGACAGTCAGACAGTGGGCAACGTGCTGATGGAGAGGAGTTTTCCATGGCACGTGCATTCCACTGCCCTGCCCATGCCTGGAAGACAGTGGACACCTGGCCATGAGCCACACTCCTGCCACGATTACAGACACACTCCTAAAGCCCTTCCTGCAGGTCTGGACACTGATATCCAACCTCAAGGAGAGCAACTTCCCACACACAGAAAATTCCAACCCAGCTCCCGGAGCTCAGACCCAGGGCAGCTGGAAGGATGTCATCTTCTACACTGGAGCCTGGGGGACACAGGAAGCACCTGCTCCAGCACGAGCACATGTGGAGCCATCCCCACCCTCAGGCTGGCAGGGCTCCAGGGCTGAAACGACTTCTGCAGATGATCTCCCATGAAAGCAGGCTGTGCCCCAGGCCAGACTCTCCTCCAGCCTCTGGAGAGAACTTCCTGGGGCCCAGCTGCACACACCTGCCTGCCCAGCCTACCTGTACAGACAGGTACCAGCAGGGAAGAGCCACTGTGACCTCTGATCCATGCTGCTGCTCCGCACACACAGCCCGTGAGCACCCTGAACCCTGCAGCCACCCACCCGAGCTCCTCGTGTCGCACAGGCGGCCCTGCTGCTGCTCCACGTCACGCATGGCGCTGGGGAGGTGCTGCGGAGGGGACACGCTGCAGGACACCCAGCAAGATCACACCGACCCGGGCTCCCCCCACGCCCACGCTGGGAACCCCCACGCCACAGCTCCAACTGGACTCGTCGCTCTGCCCTTCCCAGCCCTGCCTGCAGCCTGCCCACCCGGGGCTGGGGGCCTCACAGCGCGGTGACTCAGGTGCCAGCGGCACAGCAGAGGCTGCGGCTGAGTCACAGCGTGGCCGGTGACTCACGTCGGACACGGCTGCGGCCGGCACACGCAGCCACAGCAGCTCCAGCTGCAGGTTTGCTCACAGACGTGCTGCTGCCGGCGGCTCCCCGAGGTCCCTGGCACCGGGGAGAGCACAGACCTGACCGTGGCAGGGGCAGGGGGCTCCCAGTCCACCAGTGGTGCTCCAAGGACACTGAGCAGGGGTGCCGCGCCTGACATGCCGGCGGCCCTGCTGCGGGGCCCTCATCGCCACAGAGCAGGGGAGCCCTCAGCCTGACCACAGCTGCCACCGCCCTGCTGGCTCTGGTGCCCAGCCTAGGGCTCACCCCGTGCCCCAGATGTCCACTCACTTGTCATCCTCAGCATCCCCTGCCCTGGGCATGGGGCAGTCCAATGGCCAGGCTGTGCCAGAAGCACAGCTCGTCATGGAATCACACAATCATTAAGGTTGGAAAAGCCCTCAGAAACCATCACGTCCAAGTGTTCCCCCACTACTGCCAAGGCCACCACCAACCATGTCCCCAGGTGCTGCATCCACGTGGCCAGGGCACAGGGACATGTCATTCAGTGCAGGGGGACTGAGGGGACCGGACCTGCCCTGTCTGTCTGACCACTGCACTCTCCTCACCTGGAGAAAGCCGCCTAGCACCTACTTCAGTAATAAAGTAACCCAAATTCTCACTAACTGCACTTATTTTAGTGTGCCACCTAAATCCGGCAGCGCTGCCGCACTCTGGGACCAGCAGAACTAGCTCAAGGAGAGGAGGGGACGCAGCACGAAGGCCAGCGCTGTGAGGAGCCCACCAGACACAGCCATGGGCACAGAGAGAGCCAGGGTCAATGGGGGAGCAGCAGCAGGACCCAACACCTGGAGAGGAAAGCAGGGCAACCTGGGTTTTCCCAGAGCAGCTGTGGCTGAACCATCCCTGGAGGTTGGACATGGCTTGGAGCAACCTAGTCTAGCAGAAAGTGTCCCTGACCATGGCAAGGGGGTAGAATGGAATGGGATATAAGGTCCCTTCCAACCCAAACCATTCTGGGATTCTAAGCCCCAGTTTGGGACTTTTGCTGTGGTTTGGGTTTTACACTTCCGTAATAATGGATCAGACAGCCCGAATGCCACCAATTAATAAAAACACCAGGACAACCATTCGGCTGTAACTCTGGAACCCGCCTGGAGGTGAGTGACATCCAAACTGCCCAAAAAAGGGTAAGAAGTAGGAAGAAAGAGGAGGAAACAGATGTCAATGAGATCCTGAACGCAGGAAGCATCAAAAACGGTGTAGGAAGCTGAAGCCTTCAGGACAACGAGTCTCTAACAATGCTGAGAGCAGCCGGAAGCGGCTGTGTGGAGCACAGACCCGTGCAGGGAGGCACGGCTCGCTCCCCAGAGCAGGTCCAGGGGCAGGGGTCTGCTGGGCCTCGCACAGACGGCACCAGAGGCACTGACACAAACACTCAGGAAGAGAAAACACAAATGTAGAATGGCAAAACCATCAGCAGAAACAATTTTAAAAACGTCGTTAAAAAATGTAACTTTAATTTAAAGGCACAAACAACCTGAATGCAATGGTGCGAGGAAGAGCAAAGGAAGAGTGAGGAAGAGTGAGCTCACACTCCTGCTCATGCTAATTTTTAATAAATACTGAAATAACAGAGATATTCAGGAATGGGTGGAACAGAGCGAAGTGACCTCATACCTCCCAGCAGCCCTTGCTGACACCAGTGCCTGCGGGAAGGGGAACCCCCCGACCCCCCGGCAGCCCTCACTGACACCAGTCCCTGGGAAGGGGATGCAGTCGATGGAACTGGATGTTTTCACACAACAATTCATGTAACAGCTGATTCGACTCCTCCAGGTGGTTCGGGTGTTGCTGACACAAGGTTTGACTGGACAACCTTGCAGCCCGAAGTGATCCATGGTTCCACGACACAAACAGCTCTGCCTGTTTCCATGACCATGTAACCAACTGCCATACAACATTCCCTCTATAAATCATCACTTCACAAAGTCATTTACAATAAACACAGTAGGACCAGTCTCAGAACAGCCAGAGATCCACGTCAACAGGTAAGAGGATTCCAGCAACACCTGGAGCCTTGCCAGCGATGGTGGGAAGATTCAGACAACTGGGAAAACACTCTTACTATGCCAGGTCCAAGAGAGGTGAAGTGGCAAATGCCAGGAATGCCAGGACAGTCAGATCCCCCAGCCCCAAACCACAGACCATGTCCTTTTGGGGCCATTTCCCACACAGGAGAAATGACTGGGTGACCAGGGACCATCCGTGTGGATTCACATCATCCACCATCAGGAGGCGGATGGATTCGCCGGACAACAGAGCTCTAATGCACACGGGCCATAGATGACCTTTAGGGTTCCTCCCAAGCCAAACCACTCTGGGATTTCATTAAAAAGAGCAGCCAGCAGAGAAAGAAACTGGATTTACAGTTCATGGAACTGTGGCTGGGCCAAGTGGGAGAACACTGCCTATAATCTGATGATTTTCATTTTAAGAATGATGGGTAAGGAAGAGCCATAAAAATTCTTTGAAGACCACAGGAAATGAACTCATGAAGAGACTTTTAACGAGCATTATGCGATTTACTTCCCAAAAAGAACATCAAGAGATAATTGATGATGAAGTAACAGTAGACTTCTCAGGGAATAATGTTCAGGTAACAAAGTTTTATTTAGTCCAATCTAAAGAAGCAACTGAGAAAATGAACTCTGAAACAGATGAATGTAAATTGGGAATTAAGCGGGAACTATCAGCAGCTGGAGGAATTAATGGCTGGAACAACCGACTGAAGAAGCAGTGGTTGGGCTCTCTTTAATTTTTGCCCCCAAAGGGTGTGAAGACCTCCAGGAATGGAGGATCCAAGATCTTTCCAGCCGGACAAAGTACTCCCCAACCCGCCTGAATGGCAATGCTGTTAAACTGAACAGGGGGACGATGATACCATTTATCAGTTTGTGATACATGGCCAGGAACAGAAGAGACGCTCCAGTACCAAAGTTTGTGTTTGAAACCAAAGCCCACAAACCCCACAAACCCCACAGAGCTGCAAACCAACTGACTAAGCCCAACACACATTTAGGCATTTTCTCCTCCAAGAGGAATATTTCGGTCTCCGCCAAACCTCTCACCACCAGAGCTCCCCAAACACCTCATCGCCTTGTGCAATCCCCTCCCCAAAAATCCACTCCCAGCCCTGCAAAGGGGCTGGGCACCTCCTCCCATGCCCATTTCTCACTTGTACCAGGCCACGTGTCATTTTGTCCTCGATTTTCTCTTAGACTCTCTCCAACTCAATTTCCACGTCTTGCAGTGCACCAGAGCATCCTTCAGCTGACCCTCTGAGGGAAGCTGGTGGGAGGAGGCAGAGCAGGAAAGACTGTCCACAAGTTCTCACAGTCTGTGGGAAGAAGCAAACTGCAGAGACTCCACCAAGGCAGCTATTTCCCAGAGATGCTGTGGACTCCCTGTCTCTGGAAGTGTCCAAGGCCAGGTTGAACAGAACTTGGAGCAACCTGGTCTAGAGGAAGGTGTCCTTGCCCAGGGCAGGGGGTGGAACTGGATGAGCTTTAAGGTCCCTTTCAACCCAAATCATTCTGAAACTCTCTGATTACCAAACTCCATAGGCAAGATCTTACTGGGAGCAAATCCACAGAGAACAAAGAAAAAGAGAGAACAAAAAAAGATTACAAAAGCTCTTGGGTCCTTGAAGCAGCAGTGATGGCACACACAGAAATCATCCCAGCGCAGAGGAAACCAGTGTGGTACGACTCACCCAAGCTCTATATCGGGCTTGGCACAGGAAGGCATGCAGAGGGAAACTGCAAATGAGGTCAGATTAATAAGGATAAATATAAAGGAGTGGCAGCAGCACCCTAGCCTGAGCCCAGAGCAGCTACACAAGGAGTGAGAGGTGACCAGCAACAAACAGCAAAATCTAGAGGCGAATCCCAGGTACATCCAGGACCAACACAAGGACACAGGAAGGCCTGGCCTGTTCCATAGGGGACAGAGAAGACACTGAGGAATGATGCTGAGGACAGTGGGGGGTTAAGCCTCTTTGTGTAAGTTTCCATGACTAAGAGCAAAGAGGGGGCCAGCACAGGCAGAGGCCACAGAATTCACTGAAACTTCCAGTAAAAAATGTAATGTCAGATGTTTTATATGGGCAGATGGTGAGAGACCACAGGGTGATAGTTTTAAACTAAAAGAGGAGATTTAGATTAGATATTGGGATTAAATTCTTCCCTGTGAGGGTGGTGAGGCCCTGGCACAGGGTGCCCAGAGAAGCTGTGGCTGCTCCATCCCTGGAAGTGTCCGAGGCCGGGTTGGATGGGGCTTGGAGCACCCTGGGATAGTGGAAGGTGCCCCAGCCTGTACTGGTACAGCTGATTGGCCAGAACCAGGTGCAGGACCTTGCACTTGGCCTTGCTGCACTTCATGAGGGTCCCACAGGCCCACTCCTCTGCCAGGGTCCCTCTGGATGCCATCCCTGCCCTCCAGCCTCTCACCTGCACCCCCCAGCTTTGTGTCACCTGCAAACACACCAAGGGTGCACTCAGTGCCACTGTCTGTGTCATTAACAGAGATATTAACCAGTGCTGGTCCCAGTATGGACCTGGGGTGGACAGCGTTCATTACTGGTTTCCATTTGGCCACTGACCATAACCCTTTAGATGTTATTTATGGATGCTATTTATGCAGTTCCTCACCCATCCACCAAATCCACCTATCTCTCAATTCTCTCCAGTCTCCGGGGAAGGTGTCTGATGTCACTGACAGGCCTTCATTTCCCAGGAGGACAGACATCTCTACCCCAGGATCTCCCTTTTCTGTCTCACCAGAGGACTGCACAAGGTTGTTCCTGCCTCACCTGCAGATTCTGGGCTCTTCTGGACCCTGCAGCTCCTCCCTCAGGAACTGAACTGGCCACAACAGTTTGTCCTCATTGATCCCAGCAATTCTTTTATCCTCTTTGTTCTCCTCCTGGTTCTCTACAGCTTTTTTCACCAGCCTCAGACAGACCATCCTCACTCTCCACCTCCAGTGTTGCTGTTTTTCGGGTGCCTCACATGGCTCTGCCCATAGCACCTTCCCTTCTTCTTCCACGCTTCCTCCAGCCAGCCTTTAATTTAACGCCATTCCTCAGCTCTGTGTGATGATTCATAGTTCTGCTTTTCTATTCCTGGACTGTCTCCTGTCCAAAATGAAGCCTCAGCTTCTTTTCCCCTCCAGCATTTCAAGTGTGCACCACAAGCCCAAGGTCCACGTGATTAAAGAGAGCTGCTGCTAATCCCAGCTTTGTCCCATCTCCCCCCAAGCCTTTGCTGCTTGGGGACTAGGGACATCACTCAGACCCTGTCTGGGACTTGAGGACATGACTCAGACAGTGAGAGTTCATGGATCCTCCTTTCCTTCTCCTCACTTCTCATCCTGGCTATCCCTAAACCCCTGCGGAGCTACACGAGCTCCAGTCCCTGAAACCTCCTTGTCCCCTGGCCACGCAGCCAAAGGCCCCCGGCATCCACTCTGCATTGACCACTACTGCCTCTTTTTCCCAAAAGTGCCTATAACCCATAAAATCCTGCCTCATCCCTATTCAGCCACAACACTGCTGCTGCTGGAATTATTTCCCTAATCTCTCTTCAGCAGGCAAACACTCCCTCTGAATCCCCCTCCAAGCCCTCCTCTTCTGTCACATCAACCGCGAGCTGCGTGTCTTCCCCCTCCCAAATGCCTCATTCCATAACAACCATCCTTCCTCCACTGTCTCCCTCCCAAACCCTGGCAGAAGCTCCACTCCCCAGCTCCTGAATTCCAGCAAACACCTCCCTGCTTCCTCCTGTTTGTGCTTCATGTTGGAAAAGCTCTATGTAAACCACCTGAAATCGCTTTATTCTCCTCTTCCAAAGAGCTCCTCGAAGCTCCCCCAAGCTCTGTGCCCACCAGAACACCCAAATCACCCCAGGGGAGGTGGCCGACCTGGGAGGTCCATGTCCTGACAAAGCCCCACCACGTGCTCATCAGCACGTGCCTCTCACTTTTAAATCAATTCCAAGCCCTGCACGGCAAGGTTGGCCCTGTCCTGTGCTCCCATACACAGAACCGGACAAGGTGAGGCTCCAAGGGATGACTGCAGTGAAAAACCAGGACCAGGAGCAGCTTCTCCCACTGAACTGCTCCTGAGCGGAAGGGCCACGGCACCATCAGCCCTGCAGCACCCACCTCCCACCAGGAACAGCGCTGGCCTTGGCCACCCGCCACCAGCATGGCATCCTGCGTGGGCGCGTGCTCCTCCAGCCCCGCGCGGTCCTCCGGACACTGGGGATGGACAGCACTCGCCAGAGGCTGATTCACAGAAACACCAAATGGTTTGAGTGGAAAAGGACCTTAAACCTCATCCAGTCTCACCCCATGCCATAGGCAGGGACACCTTCCACTATCCCAGGCTGCTCCAAGCCCCATCCAGCCTGGCCTGGGGCACTGCCAGGGATCCAGGGGCAGCCACAACAGTTTTAGGCAACCTGTGCCAGGGCCTCCCCACCCTCACAGGGAACAATCTCTTCCCAATATCTCACGTGTGGGAAGACGAATTCCCCCTTGACTTGTCATTCCAGTCCCTTGTTCAAAGTCGCTCTCTGAAGGCCAGACCCCTTTCCCCTACCACAGGAGTCACTGCTAGGGTAAATGCCCAAAACCAAGAGCAGGAGCCAGTGAGCACTTTGCCCACTGCGGGAGCCAGGGCCAACAGCCCGCGCTGGCCACCGCGGCAACCCAGAGTCAGCAGCTCCCACCCCTGGGACTCAGGACCAGCAGGACCCGGCCAGGATTCCAGATGCAGCAGCTGGGAGCGTGGCGCAGAGCCCCGAGGCTGGAGTGGATTTCATCACACAGATCACATGGCCAGAACCAGATCTCACACATGACCCCGGGCAGGAATTCCCCAGTGACTCACAGCCAGGGCTTCCAGAGTGGACATGCAGGCGCACTGCAGCCAGACACCTGGGACAGACGCAACCATCCCTTTCCCTCTGCGTGCCACGAGCTGGGCTGCTCTGCTCTGTCTAGAAATCTATTTCCTTAGGATTTATGGGAATTCAGAAGCAGCAGGGTTTGGTTGCAACTGGACAGCAGGTCTGAAAGTCACTGAGGCAGGAGAGGTGGAGAGGTAAGCACAACCTCCTTCCAGCAGGGAAGCAGCTAAAATTATCTTAATTTTCACCTTTCTTGCCCCAGAAGATTTCTTGCACTCACTACATCACTTCAGGAAATCCACCTGAACAGGCACCCACGGGATCTGTGCTCCCAGTGCTGCTCAGAGCTGCAGGAGGCAGCAGGAGTGAGACGACAGGTGTCTCTTCCATGAAGGGCACTGCAGGCAGGAACACAATGGACATGGATTCCCAATCCCTGCAGCTGCTGCACGGGGAGATAACGACTTGCAGGAAGTCTTGGAGAACAATTAAAAAAAGAAATCCAATGCCAAAGCAGGAAGGTGGAATCACAAGGAGAAAAGGCCTCCTCCTGACAGAGAGGGATGTGATAAGAGCATCGTGGTACTGCCGAGATGCCCATCAAGGTGCCGAGCTCTGATCACAGGCTGGGGCAGCTCTTGCATTCCTCAATTCCCAGCAGCCAGGCTTCAGTACCAGCCTTTCAGCCCACAGCTGCTCCTCCAGACCATGCGGCCACTGCCTACTGGCCACATCCATGCCAGCTACGAGGGAATTTTAGCCCAAAGGCTGTACCCCATTGCCCCAGGCACCAGAACACCCAGTATTCCCCAGCATATGACCAGCCCATGTCAGCCAGCTCAGCTGGAAACACAGTTTAGGACCAGATCAGACATCATTTAGATCTAATTTGGCCACCCAAATTAAGCAAAAGTCCCATCACTAGCTCACAACAACCAGCCTGGATGCACCCATGCCTTACATTCCCACCTCAGTGAGACTCCAGAGGGGGTGAGAGCCCAGAAGTGCCCAACACTGGAAGGTGTCTATGCAGAAAGTGGACATGCTCTGTCAGGAGCTTCAGGAAAGCTCCTGAAAGCAAATGGCAGATGAGTGACTCACAGCCAGCTGCCCAAAGCTGGCCCCACTCGCACTGCTCCCACCGGGTATCCCAGGCAGAGCCCGGCAACTGCAGCCCAAGCAGAGCAGGAATGCACGAGGGCTCAGCCCACACCCAGGCAGAGGCAGCTCTGCGGACAGGGTCACGGCTGCCCCCACTCCGACAGAGCCCTGGCTCAGCAGGATATCGCTGCTTGGAGCAACAGCCAGTGCAGAGCATCCCGAACTGGAGAAGGCTCTGTGCAACCAAGCTGTGAAACTCCTGAGAAATGTGGAGTTTATGTTGGGACAGGAGTCACACTGGGACTTCCCACAACAGTTGTGTTGGGAAGGCAGAGAGCCAGCAAGGACTGACATCACACCGACCCACAGCGAGCGCGCGGAGACCAGCAAGTGTCTGGCCAAACACCCGGAGCGTGTCCCTGAACGGGCAGCAGGCTCCCAGCTCCTCCCCAGGCACCGCTGGTGCTGCTGTCACGGCCAGGAGATGGGGCACACGCAGCTTTGCCATCAGCTGTCGCACAGCTCGGATCAGCACAATCCAGGGCTGTTCTGCCTCCCCCAGACCTGACCACACGTCCCCTCTCCTCACCGCCCGCATTCACGTGGCCACACCACAAGCAGCCGAGAACTGACTGAACCAAACCCAGCACATGCCTGGCTCCTGCCAGAGCAGCTCCTGATCACAGGGAGTGGTAGGTGGAGCTGCCAAGTGGGAAGAGCTGCACTGTCCCTGCCCGCAGCAGCCATGCGTGTACTGGGTCAAGGGAACTGAAACCACAGCCACAGAGATTCCCAATTCTCTCCTGAGCCCACCTCCAAATCCTGATCTTCCCCCGTGTACCTTCACGTGCCCAGATTTTCCTCTTTAGCCACAGTACCAAGTTCTTGCCCCCAGAGCACCAGGAATCTTCACCTCCCTCAGCACAGCACCTGCAATTCCATCCTGCTCGGCTTCCAGCCATCAGGACCATCCTCCAGCCTTCCTGCTACACTTTCACCATCTCTCCCAACTCCTATGGATCAGGGCATCAAGCAATGGCCTTTTCTGATTTTCTGACTCTTCCTCAAGACTGGATTCTCCTGCTGTAAGCTCGGCAAGGTGAGAGCTGCACCTGGCAAAGATGCCTCCAGATGACTTGGGCCACAACATGAAACTCTGTAAAAACAGAGGATGTATTTGTTTAAGCATGCTAAAGGCTCCTTCAGCTGTGCTTTGGCTCTTGCCCATCACTCCTGGGGGGCCAAGGTCTCCCGTCGCATCAGAGTCTGCTCCAGGACTCTTTCCAGGCAGATCCTTTTGCTTGTGCTGCTCATGCCAGGCACTGGCACCACGAGAGGCTGAGCAGTGCCAGCCCTGCCAACAGCCTCAGCCAGGCCAGGCCAGGACACACGCAGTGGTGGAGGACTCAGGGTTCTCCCTTGCCAGCAGGTAAGGCAGCCCAGGAAGCACTTTCCAGTGCCCTTAGGAACCTCTCCTGGGAGTTGGCCCCGAGACCACAGCACCCCTCACCCAAACAACGCAGAGTGCACGATCAGAACAGGAGCTGCTCCGAGAGTGGGAGCCCCTCTGCTCTGGAGCCAGGCCGACCTGTTCAGCTGGAGAAGAAAAGGTTCTGGAGACCTTAGAGCCCCTTCCAGTGCCTAAAGAGGGTCCAGAAGAGCTGGAGAGGGACTTTGGATAAGGGACTGGAGCGACAGGACAAGGGGGAACGGCTTCCCACGGACAAGAGGCTAGGGTTAGATGGGCTAGTGGGAAGAAATTTTTCCTTGTGAGGGTGGTGAAGCCCTGGCACAGGATGCCCAGAGAAGCTGTGGCTGCCCCTGGATCCCTGGAAGTGTTCAAGGCCAGGTTGGACGGGGCTTGGGGCAACCTGGGATAGTGGAAGGTGTCCCTGCCCATGGAACAAGATGGTCTGTAACCCAAACCATTCTCTGCTTCTGTGATTTGCCCAACCTCTCATTTCGTGCTCTTTTAACCACCTTAGTACTTAACTTCCAGCAAATCTGGAGACCACAGTGCCAGAGGAACCTTGCCCTGAACGCAGGGGGCAGTACAGCAGAAGCCACACAGCTGCCCAGAATGCGCAGCCCCAGCCCTGGAGCAGGGATGTGCCGATGGCTTTGGAGTTAGCAGCTCCCCCTACGGCACCCCAGCACCATGGCCTGCGGTTTCCCAGCCCTCGGGAACTCACAGGCATACATAAACAGGGCAGTTCTGCAGAGGTCATGGAATTAGCCGGAAAAAGCTGGCTAAGCAGAACGCTCTCCTTCCCAAAGGGTGTAATTTACTCGAGGCTGATTCAGCACAGCGAAGACATGGTGAGCCCTGCGTGCAGCCTGGCAGCGCGGGGCTCCCCGAGCCTGGCAGGACTGGAGGGCTCCAGCAAGGAGGGTCCTCATCTTCCTCCAGAACATCCTGCATCAGTGGCAGCTCCTGCCTCAGTTTGCTTTGTGAATCAGCACATCAGAAGCCAGTTTCAAAAGACGTTGGGAAAGGATGGAGCATGGAGCTGGAAGACTTTTGCTGGAACTGAACAGAATGACGTTCAGCCAATTTAACTCATCGGAAAGAGAAATGGCAAAGTGACCTCAGTAACTGGTACAAGCGCCTTTAAATGTGAGAATACTCAGTATCAAAGCAGTCCTTTCTCAGAGAGAAATGCAGAAAATACCCAGACGTTGGAGATGCCAGCTGGAAAAGCGACAGCAATTACTGACACCAAGACAGGTTATGATGGAGTAAACTCCTGAGGCAGAGAGGCCCAGGGCTGTAGCTCCAACAGGCCTTAGCAGAGGCCGTAGTTTTTAAGGCTAAAATCCTGGGATGGGCTATTTACACCAAGTGACCTAATGGTCCATGCTGGCCTCACACTCAGCCGGCAGCCAGGCCCTGGAGTGACGCAGAGCCGGCAGAGGGGCAGCCCCTGCCCCGCAGAGCAGATGTGGAGGTCACGGACATCCAGGCTGCTCCCAGCCACCACAGACATCCTGCAGGGCTTCTCTCATCCCGAGCCTCTGCCAGAGGCGCAACAGCTGGAAATTGTACAGGAGAGCTTTCCCAAACTAACTCTGCTTCTTAAACTGCAGGGAGGAACCCACATGGATTTAGAGGTGGGTGGGAGATGAGGAAGAACAACGAAGGGAAAAACACGTGCCCCAGGTAAAACTGACTACAGAGAGATTCCTGGTCCTGCTCCCCGGCCACCGAGTCCTCATCATGGCTCAAACCCTCTCCAAGCTCTCCCAGAGAGCTGAGCTTTAGGTGGGCTGCAAGGCATGTGCACAACCATAAACATCAGAAGAAAATTCCCATCATTTGGCAAAAGCTCTGCTGAGTGAACCTCACCTACTTCTTATGTCCCTTCTACCTCTCCCTCCTGCCTTCATCACTTTAAACATCCAGAAAACCTCTGTGTAACCATCTCTTCAGTCCCATATCATGATCTTCTTTCGCTATTCCATCTTGCTGGTGCTGTCTCTCCCACCCGTCCATGGATCCGTGCTGGTTCCTGCGGCTCCACGCTGCTGGCAGCCTGTCCTGCCTGTCCCTCAGGTAACCCCCTGCGCCAGCGGCATTGCTCGCCCTCCTCAAACCCACATTCTGGTCACTGCTCAAAGTTCATTTCTAGGAAAGAAATTAAGCACTGTGCAATTACTGCTCTAATTACAAACTCTATTAATATGGTTCTGTCTGTAGCCTGTCCCAGAGTCTCAACGTTGGAGGTCACATTTACTGTGAGCAGGGGCTGCACCAGCCCCAGGTTGGTATCATTTTGCTTTATGCAGATATGAAATCTTTTATAGAACTCAGCAGCTTGCAGCAGTCTCCACAAGTTGGCAAGGAAAGCAGCCTGGGATGAGGGAATCGCTTTTTGCAAGCCCCCTGAAAATCTGTCCAAATTTGGTGGTTAGAAACTAACAAAAAACTCCAGGTCCTGCCTGCGATGCAGCTGATGCTGGAGACCAGCCCAGCCTGCCATCTCCTCCAGCCCCAGTGCCCCCAAGCCCCTCTGCCCCCACCGCCTCCAAATGAAGTTCCAGCTCAAGGAGAAGACCAAAACAGAGCAGAGTTCCCTTTCTTCCCACAGTGGCACCACCAATGCCAAACCACGAGCAGGCACAGCTGGCTCTCACCCCATCGTGGGCTCCAAACTCCTTCAGAAAGGCTTCTTCTCCAAGTCCAGGGGCCTGGCAGGGTTCTGGCTGCAGCAGCCCTCCAACACCCACTCCACTGCCCTCCCTGGCAGAGCCACACTGTCACAGACCTCCCCCACTTCTGTACAGCTCTGCCAACCCCCTGACTCCACTGCCGGCACGGCTGCAGCAGTGACACCCTTGCGGTGACACCCCTGCAGGGACACCAGCAGCCCTGGCCCTGGCACAGGGTGGGCAGCTTGGACCCCCCGCCCCACTGCAGCACAGTACTGCCTTCAACTTTTCCCCTTCAAAAATGAAGGAATTGCCTACAGGAATCTGGCAGGAGGATGTGGGCAAGTCCTGCAAGACCCAGTGCTCAAGTGTTAGGAAATTTAATTTGGGGTTTCACTGGCAATTTCCGTCATGGATTTTCAGACCATGAGCCATCCTTCCGGTCACCAACTCTGATCTTCAGATCACGAACATCAACAAACAAAATCCTCTTCCAGACATTTCTGTACCAAGCCCCAAACCTGCAGTTTAGAAGGAAATTCCCTTCCAGACCCAGGCACTCCACAGAATGATAACATCTCCAGCAAGACTCTTCCAGCCATTAATTAACCCCTGTTATTTCACTCACACACACATGGTAACGGGTCACAGGTAACTGTGTAATCACAGCGCACATTTCACCAGGATCAGGATTCATCCCGGTGCCTGGCAGGTAATAAGGGAATGCAGCCCAGACAAGGAAATCTGCAGGATTCCTACTACAGATCCACAGGGAAGGCTCAGAGAAGACAGGATGGGGCTGTGGCTCGAGCAGGCAAAGCCCCCGAGGACACGCAGGCTCCGGCACCATCCCACAGCCCTGTGGACACCAGGTGAGCCGTGTCACGGCCAGCTGGGTGCAGGCACCCCTCAGCCCTCATTTTGGGTGACACAGGGTGCTTTGGGAAGCCCCGAGCACCTCAGCAGCACACAAGAGGCCGGTGTGTGCGTTCACACCTTCCTGAGCAACAGGAGGAACCACGCACCAGAGGAGTTGCTAAGAGACGCGCGCGCCTCCCACCACCGTGCCCAGCACCCACTGCCGCGGCTGGGGGCGCAGGACGGGACACGCGCCCAGCCCCTGGGCGGCTCAGCGTCCCTGCGGAGGGACAAGGGGCAGGGACACGGTGCCCGGGATGGCTCTGCCCACAGAGGTGACCCTGGGAGCACCTCAGGCATAGCCCCGCCGTGTCTCAGCTTGCAGCTCCTCTGACCCGCAGCGCAGGAACCACACACAAGATCAGATCATGTCACCAGCGACCTCGGGGCTCCCACCGCAGCTGTCATCAGAGGCACAAACAAGGGAGAGCTACAGGAGCCCCACAGGAATGGGCGCAGGACAGTGCTCCCCCACCAGCCCACCGTGACTCCCCAGCTGGACTGGTGGGACCCCAAAGTATGGGACTGAGCCACTGCCACGGCCTGTGCCAGCCTTGCGCTCCCACCCATCTCCATCCTGCCTGACTGCCTTTCCTCTTCTCCTCGACTTCCATCAACCCAACAGCTTTCTGTGGCTGAAGACCTCCACAGAGGTGGAAAGGCCCCTCCAGCATCAGCCCAGGGTTTTACATCCACCCTGTCTTGACCCCACTGAGTGTCCTTTGTCCTTGCACCATGAGGTCGATAAAACAAATTCTGGGATTTACATTCCCTCGACCCATGCAACCTTTCAGATTCTTCTTACAGTCCATCTTCCTTCCCTCCTTTCCACAGAAACCCAAAAGGACCAAAGTGGGATGCAGGCCTCCGGAGAAGCACCCAGGCTGCTTCTCCCATGCAGCATCCCCATGGTGGCCAGCACCCCTACAGCGGGGCCACCACTCCCCCAAACCACCTCATGTGCCTCTGCAGCGACATTCCTGGCATGAGGCAGCAGGAGCGGAGCTGAGCATGCTGCCAACACCAAGCAGGGACAACAAAACCCAGGGCAGGGAAACGGCAGTGCTTGGTGGGCACCAAGCTGGACCGGAGTTCCTCACACAGACCAAAGGCACCCGCGGCCCTGCAGCTTTCCCTGCTGTGGGCCAGCTGCAGAAACCTGGAGGCTTGGGCTCACCGAGGGCAGAGGGACCCTTAGGCTGGGGGGCTGCCAGAGCCTGCCGGCCCGCAGTGGGCCTCAGCACAGCACGATCAACGTTCCCCTCCCCTCAGCTCCACCGCAGCCTGCCGGCTCCACCGCAGCCCGCCGGCTCCACCGCAGCCCCTCGCCCATCCTGGCCTCCAGCTCCATCCATCCCAGTCCCTCCCCTTCATCTCAGCCCATCGGCTGTACCGCGGTCCCTCAGCCATGGCGGTCCCCCAGCTCGATCCCGGTCCCCCAGCTCGATCCCAGTCCCCCAGCTCCATCCCAGTCTCCCAGCTCCATCTCAGCCCCTCGGCTCCATCGCAGCTCCACGGCTCCATCGCATTTCCTCAGCTCCTCTGCAGTTCCTCGGCTCCATCCCTCCCCTCGCTGCCGGTTCCCGGGATCCAGGCTGCAATTTTCTGCATTTCTGATGTTAACGGGCTCCGGCGGATCCCGTTCCCGGTCGATGCCGAGTACAGACCCCCCCGCCCCGATGCC
>WEIT01028294.1:91241-103723 GCA_013389985.1 Dryoscopus gambensis | reverse complement strand
AATACTAATACATCTGCAGAAGAAACTGAAGCTTGTCCTCTCAGTTATACAGTAACTAGTGTTTGCTTACACAAACCATTGCATTTTTAATACCACAGATGGGTTAGATATTTTTTTGTGTTAGTACTCAGTCTAAACTAGTATTATCAGTTCGATTAGAAAGCTAAGCATTAACAAGTTAGCTGGTACAAACTTCACCATGTCCCATCTTCTGAGCCTGTTCATGCTCAACTTGCAAACACAGATGTAGATCACAGAGACACATGTACTTAAACTGAAAGTAGAGAGAATAAGTATGCAAAGATATGGTCAGGGTGAAAATGCTTAAAACTGAAGAAGTTTGAGCTTTTCAGCCCCAACCAGACATGCCTACAAATGAGCTACCTTGTTTCCCAAAGGAATGCCCATCATCTTTGACAACATGAGCATAGAAAACACTGGTGAATTCAATAGGTTTAACGGCTTACATCCAAGCCCTGAATGCAGTTCCTAGTATTATGGCTTGGTCCTTTCACAGATTTCAGGGATTTGAGAAAAAAAATTAAGTTCCTGGGGATAAATAAAAAATTCTGTCACAGAAATTTCTAATACCTTCAATATTGATCGTAACCTGAACAAACTAAGGGGTAGTAGAATGAAAAGAAACCTAGCTTTCATCTGAGTTTTCAGCATCAGACAGTACAATTTGATATGAAAGGTAAGTTATTTGTGAGTATTCTATCATGCATTTCCAAAGTATAATCAATATTCCTTCTGTCAAGTCATGTCTTGCAAGTATTGATTTTTTTGTATGCTGTTGGCCACTTCAAGAATCTCCCAGAAATTGTCACAGCATTTACACCAAAGTAAAAGAGCCAAAAGTTGACAGATGGGCAGGCTGCCAAGGAACAACAAACCTGCCAGACCATGAAATTAGTTCTTTCTTGTTCACCCAAAGCTTTTTCCACACACTGAGGAGTCTGCATCATTGTGCCTGTTGGTTTGGGGGTTGTTCTTTTAGCATTACACTAGCCTTTTTTTGGAAGTCATCAGTTGGGAACAATCTTTGCTCAAACCTGAAGTAAATACAAGCCACAGCTACTAAAGACTTAAGTGTCTTGTCAGTTTTGCTTATATGCTGCCTAAGACACAATATTAGCTTAGAGAAACATAACAGAAGTACTGGGAGTGGGACTGGCGTGTCAAAGACTAGGGACCTCACTCACTTGTCACTTACGATGTGCCCTAATATCAACAAAACTAAACATTTTTGTTCTTACTGATGTAGGACCCAAAGCAGACTTCCCCCACTCCCACTTAATATGACTCCTTATATAATATCTCCAAGAACTTCTTTTCTATCACCAGTTTTCAACCCGAAGCAGGTGTCTTACTTGTAAGTGAAAATCCTCTTGGGTTTAATCCTAATTAAATTTGCATGCATAAATGTGCAGCTTTGGATTGCACACCAAATCATTCATTATAATAAAAAGGAGGTTATGACCCAAGTATCTATTAGCCCTCTTCTGATTCTAAATTTCCATTTGTCACTTGCAAATTCTAGGAGACCTGAGCTTGAGAACAATTTTAAAGGTTTAGAGGTCCCACTCACTTCAGTGTGACTCAGTATCACAGCCAAACACAATGTTATTACTTTCTGCCCCGTGTAAACATTAAGAAGGTTGAAACACTTAGAAATGCCCTTGAGTCAGTTGGCATCACCTTCTGATCATAAATGAAGTAGGTGCACTACAAAGGAACTCTGAAATGTATTTTTCACTTAGTGAAAGCTTGTTATTAACTAGCTGTACATAAACCCAAAGCTTATTTCACTTTCTTAATTTAAAAGAAATGATTTGTCACTTCCTAAATATTAGGAATTGCAACTGCATTAGATGAAGCTAAATTTCTACTTAGGTGGAATTTTTCCATTTATTAACAAAAGCTATTTCAAGTTGAAGAGGTTTTGGCATCTCAGAACTACCAGTTCTCCTGTTTTCCTACACGGAAGAAAATATTTTCATTCCAACAGGCACAAAGCCGTTATCAGGGCACATACAGCCCTGTATCACTGCCAGATCTTCCTGGGTAGAAGGAAGCGCATTTCCTCCACCTTGAATGGACCCAAAAGGATTTGCAACGGTGTAACCCTAAAGACATGCAAAACTCGGTCATTCCCTTATCTCTACTGACAAGATTTAGCAATCTCTGATTTTAAAGGTTAAGTGGTAAAAACCTGTCGGGTTGGTTGTTTTGTTTTTTTTTTTTTACTTCAGTAGTGGCCAACTATTCAACATGCTATGGAGGTGGCTTTCTGCTCCTTGTAAAAAGCAGAATACATCCTGCTACATTTCTTTTTCCTAGGCATTTTACTCCAGGCAACAAAGTAAAACTGCAAATTACCATGCTTTGTTTGGTCTTACTTCTGCTGGTCTCCAGGCACACAGATTAACAAATCTGTACAAGGCACAAATTGCAACTGTTTAAATACATTACTTTCAAATCAACCATTGCACATTTTTTATGTTTCAAACTCTTACCACGTGCAAATTCTTACTTCATTATTTTACAGTAAATGACTTCATGAAATTCAAAGGCATTTGTGTTACACAGGATAAATTCCTTAAAAAGTGTAATTTTAAGTATCCAAAAACAAAGAGGGGGAGGGGGAAAAGCAAACAATATTCTTAAAAGTTCTCTTCTGTACTGCCATTAATGCTCAAGAACTCCGTCAGTCACATGGAATTTTAATCAAGCGTTCTGAAAGTATTTTGCCTTTGGCCTGAAAACAAGAATGATGCTTTTCAGCCCAAAGCACAATTTTTAAGGAAAATTCTAGCAGACTGAGAGTTCAAGTAGTTTAATTTCAAATTCAGCAGTAATACAGTGACAATAAAATAATAGCAAGGCACAGTTGGATCCTGCGTGAAACACCCCAAACATTTTTTGCTGATGACTGCGGGAAATGCAGCAACAACATCCGAAGAGCTGCAGAGAGGGCAGCTTATTCCCCACTGTCCTTAAGAACAGAAAAGAGAAGGAGGGCTGCTCAAATTTTAGAAAGATTGTATTATCTGCTGATACTCTGCAGTATACCAAATGGGTTTTCCTCCTTGGGACAAACATCCTGACCTCTTCTCTGCCACTGTACCACCAAGAATCCCCTTCCTACCCTCTTTTCCTATCACTCCTTCAGGATTCTCAGCCTACCAGAAACACCCAAACTTGGACGTGTCTGTTAGCACTGTTAGCCACAGCAGCACAGCAACAGCGGATCTTTACACCAAGTACCCACAGGGAAGTTTCTGAGCAACATGACATCACTGGAGATAAACATCAGCATGGCAACCTCTGACCCACACCAAGATAGCCACTGAACACAGCTGTCCTGCAGCAGCCATGATTTGTACCTATTGTTTCATCATTGCCTTTAGATCACATTCTGCCACTCATCACTGTGGAAAGATCCTTCAGTCACTACACAGTTCATCTGGAAGTTCCCCACCCCATCACATACATCTCTTTCTCATTGCCTACCAAGGGTTGCCTCCTCCACTGCACAGAAAACCTGCACTGTACTTTGCAGAATCATTTTTCTATTAGAAATATCCCCATTACAATATTATCAAATATGCACAAAACTAAGCTGTCCCTAGTGTGACCAAGTAAACAGTGGTCAGCCAAGGACAGACTCTGCATTTGCTGCATGCCTTAAGCATTGACGGACTTGCTCTGGAGAACACTGGCAGACACACTGTAAACCAACTTCAAGGAAGATAGATTGGGATAGGTCTGGAAGGGATGTAATTCCTGTAACTTCTAGTTTAAAATTCATGTGTACGTCTAAAGACAATTTCAGTGTCAAGCTCATGTTTTTGCATTAGCAAAAAAACGCATGGTTTCTAAAATTCTGATCAAGTCTTAGTGAGATTTATTGATAATATCTAAATAATCCAATTACAGTAAAAAAATCATGGCAACACATAGCAGATTTACTTTCTATTTATACAAATTTTTTCTTTATCCTGTAAGAAATATATTATCACACAAGAATGAATTGAACTACTTTGGTAATTAAAAGAGACACACAAAACGAAATGCGTTAGTTAGCAACTATTGAAAGAATGGAGAGCTGTCAGTAGATGCAATGTAAATCCACAGCAACTCTCCCAAAGTCAGTGAAGTTGATTTGATTCTTCATTTTCCCATCAAAAATTTTATCTCTTCAGCATATTTTGAAGGGTGTTTTCTAATAGAAGGCATTGAGCACACATTTAAGAGACTACAAGCTCAAGTAAATAAAAGGAATCCTAGAAATTTCAACAGCATATATTTCACAACCCTAATTTAAACCACAGGGTTTCCACAGATCTTGACAATTCAAAGAACCTTCACGTCAAACTTCTGTTATCTAGCCCTTCTCAGCCAATAAAGTAGAAACAACCTAATCATCAGAGGCATTGGCACACAGTTACAAGCTTTTTCTGCCCTCCTCTCCTAAAGCAGTGTAAGATATGCACAAAAGACAGCACTGTAAAGGAAAGTAAAATATATGAATGGTGGGGCATGCAGAAAAACAAAAGACACATTAGCTATTCATGCATTTGAATTAAAACTAGACAAGAAAAACCAGTGGACTCTCCTCCACAGTTTAATCAGTAGTGAAGCACTTTCAGGAGCTGGATTTCTCACTTCTGGGAAGAAACAGCCAGAAACAGGAAAGTTTGAATTCAGTTAACTGGTTTTTCATGTACAGGCCTACTGCTGGTGCTAGACTCCCCCCAGTTCACTCACTGTCTAGATACCCCTAGATGGATCTGGGATAACCCAGGGGAGTCAGTGAAGCACAGCTGGGCTCCATCCAGCCTGGCAGCAGCAGCTCTGCCTGGGTAGGGAGCATCAGAGGTGCAGCCAGGCTCCCCAGGCTGCCATCCTCCCAGGCACCCAGCCTGCCTAACACCTTGTGCCCTGGCTGCAAAGCTCACTCTGCCAGCATCCACACAAAAAATTAGGGATACCTTGAGTCCCTGCTCCAGTCCTCCCTGGCATGTCTGCACCCAGCCACAACCAAATTGCACTGGACATCTCAGTTGCTACTGGGCTTTTTTCCTCTCCTTTCCCCCACAAACTTTTCTTTACACACATCTTAGGGTTTTGTGACAGAAGGCAAAATTCCAGTCATGCTTTCAAAAAACTTAATAAAAACAATCAATACTAATCTAAGTGACCATCAGTGACAGCTCCAATTTGCATTTATGCTCAATGACCAAATTCCAACATTTCTTTACAGTCAGCAAAACCTGCCCTACTGACTTGCAGAGTTAGGATTTTGCTATTAAAAACTTCTTGCTTCATCAGGCCGACAAGAAAAAAATAATAATCAAAGAATCAAATCAAGACTAGAGAAGTTGTTTTGAATTACCCATACAGGTTCAGCACTGTCCTCTCAGACTTTCAGGAAATATAAGTTACAGAAATACAATAAAGAAGGTAGTGGACATTGGCCTGTTTTCAAGGTCCTTTTTGAGCAAGCAGAAATAAAAATGCAGGCAGAGCCAATGAGAAAAAAACAAGTTTCCACTGTGGTAAGACCATTTCTTAAACAGATTTTTAACCTTTAGTCTCATGCGGGAATAAAGATGCAGTAAATGAGCTCACAGACAGGAATTGTATTATGCTTGCAAAACAGCTTTCAAATCTGAATATTTAATCTAGAAGAATTGGTTAGGGAATACCTCTGACAGAGTTGTTACTGTATCGAATGACAGTTAAAAAAAAAAAGTCAGCAAAAGCTAACAAGTTAAAGATGACAAAACAGAAGGAATTTATTGCTGAAGGCTGACATCTACTCGGCCTACATAAAGCAGCAGTGCAATCTTCTCAGCCTTTGCCTGGTAGGAAAAGCCCAGAAATGTCAAGAAGAAACCAACCCTGTCAGCCCATGAGCCCATCGACCCACATTAGCTGCAGCTTTACAAAGCCTGCCAAGTTGAACTTGTGGAAAGGGCAGTGGGTGACAATGCCTGCCATGAACCCACCTCCCTTCCAGTGTCTCTCTGAGCTCACATGGCCACTACAAGAATAGTGATTTTCCAGAGATACTTGAAAAAAATTTAAAAATCAGGTTTTCAGGTAAAACCAAAGCATTCTATCTGTATGTTTCGCCCTGCACTTCTCGGAAATTGTAACTGCTGTCACATCAGAAAGAAGTTTAAGTTACCTGCATCTACACTTATTTGCTATTAGAATACTGAAAGTTAGTTTATAGTCTTACAATTTTATGCTTTCCTATTTTCAGACCATTATTTATATCGACTTTAATTACAAAAAAAGTCTTCCAGTTTTCCTGTAAAATTGTTATGTACTTCTAATACGCAAAAATGTGTATGAAAAAAATTACATTTCAGGGCAAAAGCAGTATTTTCCCACCTCTAAAAAGAGAGCACAGAATGACTGAGAAATCATTGAAGTCCTTAAGTAGCAGAAGTAACTAAGAAAGAATGAACACAGGTATACCTAGCCTTGTTTTTGCTCTGACACACAAGAAAATAAAGCACTGGTCTTGAATCTCAAAGCCAGAGAGCTGTACTCATATCCTCGAGCTCAGACGTGCAGTACAGAGCCTCTGAGATATCACTTAAGTACCTAAAAGCATAAATACACAGG
Organism: Dryoscopus gambensis; assembly: GCA_013389985.1. Lineage (NCBI taxonomy): Eukaryota > Metazoa > Chordata > Aves > Passeriformes > Malaconotidae > Dryoscopus > Dryoscopus gambensis. The sequence goes on along the minus strand of WEIT01028294.1, from coordinate 97,078 downwards.
AGCTTTGGCTGATGTGCTCCTAAGGTTTATGCCAACTAACAAATCACAATTCCTGCAAGCTGACCTAACTAATCTCGTCTTGCAAAACTTTTGCAACACGCTATTCCTCTGTTAGGTCAGGAAGGGATGTCTGCAGGACAGAAAAAAACACAAGTAGGGGAAGGCAGCAAACCCCACCTGAAGATCTTTTGTGAGACTGATGCAAATACCAACAACTGATCAACACACTCTGATAGCACTGAATTTCTAGAGATGCATTTTCTAAGCCCTCAGGGAATGGAGAAAATATTTACGACAGACAAATATTTTTTTATCTTAATCTTCAGTCTAACTTAGAATGCTTTCATGGAATTTTTCTCTGTCACATACCTTTGTACTCCACGAAAAAAGAAAATGGTCTGTGGCTTGTTGATGATTTATTGCAAAATAAATGAGGGGGGAAAAAAAACCCACAAAGCAGATTTTAAATTTAGGGCTCCAATCAATCCCAAGGACATTTTTCCCCCCACAAAATGTCCACGATGTTCCTTGCAGACTACCACAAAAAAGTGACATTTCTCAGTTCTTTCTTCTCCTCCAACCACAAGTCAGGTCTCAATCAGCAAAATTTCCCCCCAGTTGAGATCAGTTACTTTTTTACACTACAAATTCCTTTTCATATGTTCAAGCCTCATTTCTATTTAATAAAAGTTTCAAAATATATTTGTGTTGCTTATCACAAACTTGGGGAATCTTATAACTTTAACGCAATGGTATCCACAAAGTCAGCATTCCTGAAGTCATGCAATGTGGCCTCTTTGAGGTGACATCATTAACAGGTCATCTAAAATTGACCTTTTTAGAATACTACATAGAACAAAGTCCACTACATTAATGCTTTGACAGGCAAACGGACTCAGAGGAAACAAAAGTCAAGAGCTCCATAGTTACATCTGCTCGTCTACAGAGTTTTGCTGGGGTGTACCAAGTCCTGCAGCCCAAGAGAGACGTGGCTGCTGCAGCTCCCTGTTCCCAGGCCCAGCCACTAGTAAAGCTGTGCACATATTCCCAGCAGGCACAGATAGAGGCACAAATATAATGCAATGGATATATGCAAATACATATGGACAGCCACGTAGATGCACAAAGACAGAAACACACAAATGCAACCACCACCAATGGTTTCATCCTGTTCCCTGCTCCAGGGAAAAATATGTATTCATATACAGATACGGATTTCTTCAAAGCCCATCCACAATGTGGATTTCTTAAGTACCTGAAGTTGGAAACTCATTGTATCCAGTAACTGAGCTCCCCAGCCCCTAGATCTCCCCTGTTGCTGGTTCCTGGCATGTGGGGCCCTGAGGCCCACAGCTCCACCCCAGTCACTGAGCCACAAACTGCACTGCACACACAACACACCACCCCCATCACACACACACACACTATGGATCCCTGCACACTCACTCTTTCCTAAACCACTTTGATACTCCTGTCTTTGTCCCTTCCTCCATTCAGCCCAAAATAAGTCTTGTGCGATGCCAAAGTGTTCTTCCCCTGTATCCCATGATGAGTCCCATACCCCTATAGACTGTCACCACCCTCCATCCTGTAAGCTCTGAAGAGCTTCTGGCATAACATATCAGTGGCTGTCATGAGTCCCTGCCAGGGCTGTCCTGTTTCTCTCATTTATTGGTGGTGTTCCACCTTGATCTTGTGTTCCTTTGTGGGTGGATGTGAGACTTCTCACTCAATCTAATAAGTTAAATAAGAGTGTAGACAGCTAGTAAGTATCTTGGGGCCCTGCTACTTAGCCCACCTGAAGACACAAGGGATGTACAGGTTCACTATAAATGAGATTTCCAACCCTGAGGAAAAAGTGGAAACTTTAGCTAAGTATACCTTTATACCCAATTTTGCCAAAAATTAAAAAGTTTTTACCTTACCACAATGTTAAGTGATTCTGCCTCAGACTCACTTTTTAGCTCACTGGTCTCCTGCCTTACACTGCAAGTTGCAGACAGCACTGCTTTTAAGTGTTCCACAAGTCTCAGGGGACTTGAAGGTCTTTTAGTGTTCTCTCATCAGTAAAATAATATTCACATTGGTGGCAGCATAGCAGAAATGTTAAAGGAAAATATTTAGAAGTTAAAGACAAACTTTGTGGGGGACAGAAACCTTTTATTTTCTGTAACACTTAACTCTGTTGCAGATGTTGGGAAAAAGTTTGTTATTTGAGACTCACAGCAACGAGGTCTATTCAAGCCACTAGCATACATGAACCCAAGATGCAGTATGGTGAAGTACTTAAGATACTATTTTCATCTCATACAGAAAGCACTGAATACAACATCCAACTCATCTTGAAATTCCAAAAAAACTTTCTTCAAAGTTTTCTAGGCATCCAAATACATTTTGGAAGTCTGCCTCTCAGAAGTGTCAGAAGATCACTTCACAAAACACCTTTGAATGCATGAGGTTGTAGTGAGGTAGCTGAGAGTGTAACATCCACCTACCTAGACTCACAGACTAACGCCCAGATCTACAACACCAACTTCTGTCAAATGCAGTCACTCCTACAATTAAAGCACGTTACTTCTGAGCTGGAGCTCACCACTCTGAAGTAGGCACCAAAGAGCCCTTCTTCACTAAGTGGGGTTCACAACCACCCCATGCATGGTGGGGTCACAACAACAGTGCCAGGCTTGAGTAACCCAGTAAAAAACAAGCAAAAACCAAAACAACAAACAAACAAACCCCAGCAGACACTAATAAAAGAGTTTCTCCCAAGTCAGACACCTTACTGCTGCTTCCAAGGCCTGCAATTGTATTCTCCTTACTTTTTGAGCACCGTAACAATCCAACTAAAGCATCAGCCTTATTTTCCTTGCCCATTTTCCTTCTTGAAGGAAATTTGCCATCTTGGCTGTACAGTAGCTCAGCTTCAAGGAGAAGTCTGGAGAGATTTCATACGCTCCTCCTCCTCCCCTGCATTACCTGTCACAGCAACTTGGTAATACAGCACCCTATTCAGAGATTGGAGATGTGGGTTCAAACCACCTCAAATTAAGGAGATTTATGTTAATCTCCCACATAAATCTGGGAAAGTGCTTTAACAACATGATTTATATCACCTATATTTCAGCAAAAAAAAAGTGGTTGCTGACCATAATGTCATAATTTGTATATTAGTCATAGCTTAAGAATACTTACTAAATCAGATCCTTGAAGCCAGACAGGTCTGAAACCCAGCAGGTAACAGGCGTGTGAAATACCTATCTATGTTCATCTCTGCCCAGATGGAGCACCTTCCCGGGGCCATTCAGTTCCCTGAGCACCAGCACTTATCCAAAACCCCAGAGAGGAGCAACAGAGCAGGCTACTTCAGCGCACCAGCTTACATAAACAAACTGAGATGCAGCCGAGGAAATATTTAGTCTACAACTATAGCCTTCCAAGTTCACACTACCACAAGTTTACAGGAGCAGGATTTTTTTTTAATTATAGAAAAATTACCTGACAGTGGCAGAGTCAAATTTATGACATTTAGTAAAATAGTGTTCAAAATCATTAACTGATTTTCCTTTCTGCTTTGAAGACACTATCCCTTAACTCCAATATAACAAAGAATGCATTCCAGCAGAGCAAAGCTGCTACAACAAGCCTCCAAAATAGCTTTTTGCTTCTAATGTTGTAAAATAATTCGTCTGTAGTCGACACTGAGATACACATTTCATGAAGTTACTCCATTAGTGCATACAAAAGACTCAACTGAAAATACAAACCAAACTTTTCACTATGATGGGGACACTTTAACAAAACACCTGTAATTAAAATACCAACTAAATTTTATAGCTATGTAGATTTTAATCTTTAGGCCGAAAGAACCAATCATTAACTTTCAAAGTTGTTCAGTGCAGTGACTTTAGTATAGTGTGTTTCTCTTTCTTAGCAGTGGACTTCAGCACTGTCTGACAGACCCTTGCAGCTGTGGTACACCCCAGTTTCTTCATTTACAGACAGGACAAAAGCAAAACTGAGCAGAAAAACAAGAAATGCTTTGAGTTCTACCACAGCACTCTCCATGGCCATGCACCTTTTCCCCAAACTTCTCTTGACAACTGCTCTGAGAAATCTTTCAAGCCTCACTTCAGAATGTATTTTTACCTCATCACGATGCTTACAAGTCTGAGCTTCAGTTGTTTACTTTCTGTAAAAGCAACATGGCTATTCTAATCTGCATCGCATTCTTCACATTGTTTTAGGATCAGTTATCTTGAATTGTGGATTTTGTAAGGCAGCTCACCACCAGGGGGGTTGAAACTCACAGCTTCCTCGGATGATCTGTGCTCTCACGCTGAGAAAAAAAATTCTATCAACTTAATCTGATAGGAGGAGTGGTCTCTCGACCTGATCTTTCAACCAGAAGAATATAATTATGAACTTAAATATCCCCAGGGGGGATGTCTTAGAAGTAATCAAATATATTGGTAGCTTCAATCACTGATATAAAAAACAAGTATTTTATCTAGATGCCTCTAGCAGCCGTAGGCTGCTGTATAAAAGCTGCACATTACTGCACTGAGATCACTGCAAATGTCAATGAAAAAACAAAAAAGATATTGGCTCTTGTCACCCATACATGACTAGCTTCAGGAAAATTTCTACCTTTTAAACTGCATGCTATCATATATATTCAAATAGGAGTTAGTATTGAATTAAGGTTATTTGATGTGTGTAAAATGGTACCTTAAAAAGAAACTTAAAAGCAAAATTTATACCACTTTGTCCAGCATTTCATTTGTTTCTACAACTGAATTTTCATAACCAAAGTGAATCGTATTTATTTACAAGCTGAGACATATGGCCTCTGAAATTTACTTGGGCTTGATTTTGTCCTCTTTATCTAGAGAATATTTCGTACACATAATTTTATTAATAAACGCTCGCTTTTACTGCAGCCTGTAAAAATCCGGATGCTAATCTCCCACACTATATCCATCTCAAACACCATACTTCACCATAAAGAAAACAAGCCATGCATCTGCACAACATATGCCTTCCAACCATTTTCCATTCAAGATTTTTTTTGTTTGTTTTTAATAGAGACCTAATGGGGCTGGGGATTCATGTGCAGGGAGTAGGGATCGGCAGAAATTCTGCTGTGGACCCCAGCAGGAGCTGACCCAAGACAAAGGTGAGTGAATCTGGTGTCTGCCAGCGCTTCCCATCACAACCCAGCACCCACAAAGTCAGCTACTGGAAACCCAGCAACAGAATGAGCCGATGTGCTCAGCAACTTGGGTCTCACCAGGACAACCCAAGTTACAGCACTTCGAACAAAGAGGATGCGTGTGATGAAGTTATTCGCAGAGGAAGAACTCGCCGCGGACCGCTCCGGTGTCCCGGCCACAACGCACCGGCCGGCCCACGTGCAAGAAGAAAAAAAATAAGAAAACTTTCGTAAATTATCTTCATTACTTTTTCGTGCTACCTCTGCCTCCTGCCCAGAAAGTGGTTTAGGACTCTTCTCGCTCCTCATAAAAGAGCTGAACCCGGCATATTACCCACAGCGTGCGGCATCCCTCGGGGCCGCCGCCTCCTCTCCCTTCCCCAGAGAGGGACCCCCGGGACTGCGGCCCGTGCCCGACTCTGACCCCCTCTCCCGCCGGGACACAGGCTGCGCCAGGGGCTCCCCGGGCCACCGCAGCCCTCGCCCTGCCCCAGGAGCGGGCAGCGGTGGGCTCGCCCCCTCCCCCGGGTTTCTGCCGCTCCACAGCGTCTCCCGGCTCCCACAAAGGGAGTGGGCGGCCCCGGAGGCGGCCGGGCGGAGTGGCCCCCGCCGCCGAGGGAGGAGA
>WEIT01028294.1:54800-90878 GCA_013389985.1 Dryoscopus gambensis | reverse complement strand
CGGCCCGCCCCGCCCCGGACCACCGGGGGTCGTTCACACACACCCCTCCTCACACACACACACACACACACCCCCCTCCTCACACACACACCCTCCTCACATGCTCAGGGACCCCGCGCCCCGCACCGCACGTGTCCGGCCCCGCAATACAGCCCCCGAAGCACTTGCGGACCCGACCGCATCTTGCGGGTGATGCGCGGCGAGCCCGAGCGCCGTGCCGAAAAACTTCTGGAAAGCTGTGGTTATTGAACGGAGGATTTTTGCAAGGAGAAGAGGAAGGTGAGTATGCGAAATAGCAAGGTAAAAGTGTAGGGAGGGAGAAGCACTGCTAAGCTAATTCAGCTTTTCTATACGGCTGATATTTTCACGTGTTAAAAAATAAATAAATAAGTAAATAAATAAATTAATTAAAATCTGTTAAGGCTTTCCTTGTAAATTTGTCATCCCCTCCTTTGAAACATCGTTCCCGTGGTGATATTTTTCCAGCCCCTGTTCCACATAAACACAACAAATCAGCCATATTTGTAAATTAAATGAGTTCTCTCCTCAGCTGCTAAACTATGAGGTTGATTACTTTTTGTCCCATAGGAAATCTTTGCAACTTTTTAATAATCAGCTACTTCATGAAACTAGCATAAAACATAGCAAAAAGGTTGTAGAGATTTCTCAAGACAGACACATTTATTCAGTACTTCAGGAAAGTTAATCTCCATTAGGCGCTGCTGCTTTAAGGTCACAGAGCTCATATCTACAATACTCCTTAATGAATATTTCAAGGAAGGTGCAGAAGGGAACACTTTCCTGGGAAAAGAACTCTGTGCCAAAAATTGGTTAAGGTAGGGGAATTTTAGTCAACAGATATCGTCTCCCAAATGCAAATTCCCTCTTTTTTAAGAAAAAAAAAAAGTAAGCTTGTTTAGGAAATACTGTTTATTTTTTAGGAAAACCTTGTGCTCCTCTCTATGGTATTGCATTAAAAACTGTATTTCAAAATACAATAATATGTGTGAGTTGCATGAGCAGAGTTAAGCTGTAAGTACATTCTTCAAATTGTGGGCCGCTGTTCGCAGATTTTGGACTTCAGCTTGATTGGCTGGGGATTTTTTGATTGATCAAGGAAGTCAGAGAAGTCAGGAAACTCAGGAAAAGAATAGTAAGTTACATATTTTATATAAAAGCAATTTCTTATTATGTAACTTAGAGTTATGAGTTATACTTGAGAAAGTATAGCAATGTTTATATTCAAAACATAGACAGAAAAAAATCTATAGGTCAAGGAGGTAGTAAATGAAAAATTTCTGCCATAAAATCTTATCAAAAGCCTTCAAGCCTGCAAATAAATAACACTCCACATCTGTCCCTTCCAACAGATCCATTCTTTGCTCACACCAGGAACTTCTTAAATTTCAGGACAGGCAAGGAGGAGCAAAGCAAAACATCTGTGGAGAGAAAAGTCAACAAATTTCAAGAGCCAAAATGTCGTTTGTTCTAAAATCATAGAGGTCAGGTTAAGGAATCCTCTGTGCAGGATCATAAGTACCAGTTGGGAGCCAAGTACAAAGGAAAGAGAAAGAGGGAGCATCTGCGCAACATAAAATCTGCCACTTTACAGCTTTATGATCAGTTTAACCATTTCTTCAAGTAACAGCAAGCTGAAGAGTACTATCTTGCAGCCATGCAATGATAAGTGCCAGTTTATTTTTACATGTATTTATCCTCATCAGAATATTCCACAAGAGCTAGGAAATTTAAGTTGAGATCCTTCTCTGGACTTTGTAATCTGAATTGATTATTATAGTTTAACTTAGCATCTGTATACAACTAAAAAAATTGCCATCAAATTAGTTTGCAGGAGGATATCACTGTTGTTCAGTGCCCATTATAAGAATTTCCTAAGAAAACGGATGCTTCTCAAATTTCATTTCAGTATGCACATTCTTGGAGAAGAGGATTACTGAGTTTTCTATTGTTCCTTTTCCTCCAGTTCATTTCTGGTATTACAATCCAGGCAATTAAAATTATCCTCGTTTCAAGGTACGGCACCATTAATATAATTTTTTCCTAACATAGGTTTCTAATGAGCTTTGAATGATTATGAAGATAGAGGAGAATTTCAGCTTCTTAAGCAAGTGTAACTTCACATTTACACCGAGCGAGTGCATCGGGTACTGCAAGTTGAAGATTAGAAATTTCTTAGACTTTGACAAACCAACCCAATGAGAAAATGGAATGCCGTGGTACAGGTAAGACCACGAATGAGTGAAGAAATGTATGCAAGAATGAAAGCATTTTGGAGCACTTTTGTGCGTGTTTATACATTCCCCGAAAAACATTTGCACAAACTGAGACTCTGAATGCTACTATATCATATGTGCATAACACAGCTAGTAGAACTACACATTCAAATAGTGCAGGAGACATCTCTATTTAAAAAAATTAAATAGCTGCTGCTCCAGCTTCACTTGAAAGAAAGACAGAGATTGCAGAAACTTTAGGAACGGTGATATCTGAATGCCTCACACTTACTGGTCTTGCTAATTAAAATGTACTACAAAATAAAACAAGCAAACAAATTTGAAATGTAAGACAAAATCTGTAAATGCCTAGGAAAATACTCAAAGATGTGGTTATAGGGAATTTCTTAAAATCTTGTTTTCTCTCTGATGTATTTTCATTAATTACATTTGTCTTAAGGACTGTTTCAATTGGAAAGTAATAGAAAATCCTGATATTTAAGATGATGTAACACAAAGTGAATATGTTAATCCAACCATCCACAGATAACAACCTAGGGACAAAAACATTGCCGTTGGCAAAACCAGAGGTTTGGGAGAGTTCAAAACGGAGAAAACCCAAATACAGATTCTGAATAGAACCACTCTGCTATCCTGCACCTAAGTAAACTCCAAGAGAACACCAATTATGTTTTTTCAGCTTTTGTCTGTGTTGCTGTGCTAAGGACAGAGCTATTGTGTTAATGGCAGGTTCCCTTCAGGCCCCTCAGGAGCATGAGGTCACCTCCTGACCCCAGAGGGCAGCGGGGGCACTCATAGCTGTCAGCGGTGCCGTGCTTTTCCTCATCCATAGCATTTAATTACTTGCATGTCCCACCATCCCACCTTACCATCCATCCCACTCCCAATGCATTTAGGGACATTTCTACACTGTGGACATCACTGATGCAATAGCTGCTGGAATTGGGGTAGGGAATTTGGAATAGTCTGCAGAAGGAGGTATACTGTTATAACCAGTTGATAAACACACCCAGAGCTACATCAAATGGCTAAATAAGATTTTTATCTGTAGCTATATTCTGTACAAAAAAGAGTTTCTATTTTTCAGCTGGTTTTTGTTGGGCTTTTTATACACACTTGTAATCCATTCTGCCTCTCTGCCTCATTATCTCATAAGCACCACCCAAATGTTCTGAAAAAGCATTTTGGAAATGATTATCACTTGTAATCGGAGGTAAAAACAATACAATAAACTGCCTGTCTGCTGCTAATATAAACATTCAGTCACTACTAAAAGCTGGTTTAGATAACTCTTCAGCTGTTCCCCAGAACACTTCAAGTGTATTTCTCCCTCCCTCAGAGAAGTATGTCCAGAGGTTAATAAATCTGAGCTGTGACAGACTAAAGAGAGGAGTAAATTCAAAGCAAAAAGCTCTTCACAGCACACCCTGCCCACAACTTCCTCTCAACAGAGACACTACCTCAGCAGCTTGGCAGGCTGGAAGTGCAACCCAAGTAAAGAGATGTAGGCTGGGACATCTCCCAGGTTCCTCCTGGTATTCCTCAGCTGGTAGCCTGAGACTCTGCTTCAGAAGCAAAAGTCTATGCACTTTCTATTCCCGAAAGTTATTTCAAGCTGTAATTTGAAATCCAAGTTATTTGGCTTTGAGATGGCAAAGGCTTCCATAAGGATTCAAGAAAACTGCTGTTCCAGAGGAGTCTGGGAAGCAGCTGCTCCAGGAGCATGCACAAAGCTGTCATGGGCCAGTGGAAAAGGCACAAGTAAATTGAGTGCCTCCTGCCTAGCCAGAAAAAACACCAAAGTCAGCTGCCCCCAAGTGCAAGGTCCCGCAAAGGCTTGCCTGCTTCACGATACGAGCTTCACTGACCTCAGGAGTTGCCTGGACTGAAGTACTCACTAGAGAGGAGGGCTGGCTTTGGAGAAAAGCAGGAGCTCCAGGACAGTCTGGATGCTGCAAGAGGGAGCAGAACAAAATGGGAAACTATGTAAATTCATACTTCTCTCAGAACCATAACTGCCATAACACAGAGGTTTTTTAAAGCTTGGGCTATCACCCATTCCTGGTACACACCCCCACGTTCATGCATCTCCATGTCCCTCACGCTGACAGCACCTAGGATTGTGGTAACCACTAATCCAGTGGAAATCCAGCTTTCCAGGGGCTGTGAACAGTCAGTCACACCCTCCTATTACCAGGCATAATCTATCCCAGGAGCTAAAGGCAGAGGGTCCAGCCACCTCCTGTCAGGCTGCTCAGAAGAAGGTACCAAGGTTTACAGCAAAGAGGCCAAAAGCTCTGCCAAGGAGATGTAGGCAGGAATTGGGAGAGCACAGAAGCATCATCACTGCCTGGTTGTGCAGGGTCCTTCCCCAATTTGAATAAGAAAGGCATAACAGCTAATAGCATAATAAAAGTGCTTTAATAGTAAGATACTAATAAGAAGAGGAATATATAATCTAATTCCTAGATCTCTTCATCCTGGGAGCCCTGCTTTGATGCAGCATTGGATAGACCCAGTGAAAGCAGTGCAGTTGTCTCAGATTCTCTGTTTTGAAACTGAATACAGAGTGATTTCACTGTATTGTGGTAAGTACATCGCATGCCTGTGTTGTGCCTATAGGGCACCTATAGGGACACTGCTTGTAACTGGTCTCTTTATGGCTACCAAAGCAGGAGATGCAGGCAGCAAGAGATACTGGGTAGCTCAAAGCTGTGCCTGCAAAGGGTGGCATGGGTTGGAAATAGGTTAATAGAGCTGCACTGATTCCACATTGCAAAATAAGTGGTGATGGTTTTCTGTTGATTGGTTTCTGCTGTCTTCCCTTGTGAATAGACTCATTGGCATCAATGATGTTGAAGGCAAATCTCAGCATATTTTCTGTGATACAGGTCACATGCTGGAAGTTGTGGTTATTATCCAACAGGACCGAGTGCATTACGGCAAATACAGTCCTCCCCAAAAGATCACAGTGAATTCACATTAAATTTTCTTTTGTAGAAAAAATGGAACCCATAGGCAATAGCGAATACAATACTGTCTCTACAGGTAATCAGCACCAACCATTCCATAATGCTCTTCCCAGTCTGGGAATGAGACCCTTACATTTTGATTAAACTTTGCAAGAACTCGAAGGCTTCAGTAGCCCATGCAAGCTAAGGAATGACCACAGTAAAGTTCACAAGAGACATCTATAACATGAAGAACAAATATTAACAGCATGAAAAATCTTACTGTTCATCTCCAAATTGATCTTGTGGGAAAGACTTGTGGAACCTGAAGGATCCAAACCCATCACCTCCAAATTTGTATTAGGAAGCAGTGAGAATATGACTTGACCTTCACAGAGATGTGCAAGCTAAATGGCATTTAATTTATGCTCCTAATATCTCAGATAGTTCTGAATGGATAGAGAATTTATAATGTAGCTCATACTTTTAAACCACAATTAATTTGTGAGAGCAGTTGGAGTCTGTGGAGAAGTTTTGCTTCCTTACTATTTTGCAAAAATTATTAAACAGGAGTTAATCAGTTAATCATACCCTCTGATCTTTTCTTCGGTGCATCTGCATTTCTTTTCAAGTGTAGTCAGGTATGCAGTTGGGAAAAGATCTTTAGAACACAAGTGTTCTGGTGGTTGATCTTTTACCAGCAAGTGGTGAGATTTTCCTGCTCAGAGAATACATCTGCCTATGCAAAAAAATCTGTGTTAAAAGATCTTGGTGTGAGATTAGCAAGGATTCATTACCTTTTTTGTAGATCATATAGAGATAATGCAAGAAACAAAACTTCAAGAAGCCGTAAGATGAAAGCCAAGAGCTTAAATATGTGACCTTAGTCCAACTTGTGGAACAATGAACATCTCCAGTTGTCTTCTGTAGCTTTTAAAATTAATTAATTTATTTATACACTTTAACACGAATTTGATGTCAGCTTTAAGCTTCTGTTATAGAAATTTGCCATAGAATCCAATTCAAGAGGCAATTTAACTTTATGAATGTGGGAGGAAATGTGAGCATAATGTGAGCTATTTTTTAACCTTAACTGCCATTCCTGCTATTGCAAGAAAGTGCCTTGCACCTATCTGGAAAGCCATTATTAGCGAACTGAATAATTTATCACTTCCAATTTACAAGAAATTAGCCCTGCCTAAGACTAAAACCAGAAGCCTTTTAAAAAATAATAATTCAAAAACCTATGTCAGGTTCCTAATTTGAGGAAGGGTAGGAATGTCCTAATGTGTGGTTCAAAGACCATTATTTAAAAACCAGAACGAGCTGTTCCTGTCTATAAAAGCAGGTGGCTGTGCTTTGCTGCTACCTTATGGGCACCCTTACATGCGTTTCAACTGAATTTTCACCAGTGGATAAACGTGGGAAATTGTGAAATGGAAATCTCTGTGCTTCACCTTTTTAATGCTATTTAGAGACATCCTCTACTATTCAAACATTACCATTAATATATAGAATGGAAACAGAGTTAACACTTACATTTTACCTTTAAAATGAACTCTGCATTATTTGAAGTGTTTGATTTTTGAATTAAATACTCTTACATTTAACTAACTAGAGGTAGTTATGGGATGAGTCTTTAAGTTGTATTGAAAGAATAGCCTGACTTGGAAAATAGAGGAAATCAGATTCCTTATTATTCATAAATAAATAAATATGGCAAAAGGACAAAGTTTATGGGGCAATCAAAGGTTAATTCCAGTCAAGTGAAATTGCACTGAGTAGAACTTATTTTTGGATTCCCTTTCTACCTGCATCGCTATCCCCAGTGCAAAGTCTGTGTTAAATGCTGCCGAGGCCGGCAGTAGTGTTTGCTGTCTCTTTTGCGCTGTGTATACAAAGGCTCATCACTGAAGAAGCAGTCTAACAGTTTTTAATATGTAGTAAGGTATCGGCTTCACTTTAAAAAGAATTATAATTAAAAATTTATGAGGTATTAGAAATGTTTAGAATCTGAACTGCATAGCGAAAAGAGTGTGTCTCAGTGTCTACATAAATATTATACACATGATGGATAGATCGTCAGGCTGTATTTACTAAGGTGACTGTTTCTGTGTAAATTCCAGTGCTAATTAGAGGTTTGTTTTGGAGAACAAGACACAAAGCCAATCACTTTGATGAGCTGAGAGATTAGGAGCTGAGCTCTCTTGCTGTCTTTGACTTCAATCAAGAAATGCTTGTGTTTAAACAAACGAAAACATTATCAAACTTTAGTCAGTGATGATTTTCAGTGACACTGAAGTGCTGGATTTGCTGTTCCTGGATTCCTCCCTGCATATTTCTGGTGGCCTGCAGGGAGCAAGCAAAGGTACTGTCCTTCGAGAGGTAATTAAAATTCTTCCCCATCTGCAAAAACTTTCTTCTTTTTCCCCTTTCCCTTCCACTGCTCTGCAGCCCAAGGTGACCCCACCACAGGTACTCCCAGGAATGCACAAATCTCTGGTATGAGGCTCCATCAGCCTGAAGATAATGTTTGTATATCTCATCTTGAGCTGCCCACAAAGCCATCATTTTCTCTCTATTTTTTTCAGCCTTCCTCATGTGTAAAAGCAAGAAAAAAACCCTGACTGGTATCTCATGAACAATAAAATCAAGCAAACTTTTCTTTTTCTTTTATTTTTCTCTTTTTTTTCCCCTTAGAGGCTTTTGTAAATGCTATAAAAGAACATGAAAAAAATAGCTATTACTGCTGTAGGATTTTTGATAAAATATCAGAAACTACAGCAGACTGGAAGTTGTTCTGACAAAGAGTGGTTGAAAACAAGCCAATTATAAAAGAAACAAAGGTTATTTAGGTCCTCACATAGAGTTTAAACTGTGATTTTGGGGGAATACTTTATATTACATTTCCAAAGTACTCTATGGTCTCTGTAAGCTGATGACACAAACAACGTATAGTATTGAATTAATTGGCATGGCAATGAAGCCACAAATGCAAGACCCTAGGGGAAAAAAACCCAAACTTTAAATCCCAAACCAGCTGACTAACATGAACGCTAAGAACCTCCCATAAGGTTGGGGGTTTTTTCACAGAATCATGCAATTGTTAAGGTTGGAAAAGACCTTTAAGATCACCAACCATCAACCCAGCACCATGTTCACTGCTGAACCATGTCTCAAGTGCCATACCCACATGTTTTTGAAAACTTTCAGGGGTGGTGACTCCACCACTTCCCTGGGCAATCTGTTCCGATGCTTTACAACACATTCCATGGAAAAAAATTCTTGATAACTAAACCTCCCTTGGCACAACTTGAGCCCATTTCCTCTCATCCTGTCACTTGTTACCTGGGAAATGAGACTGACCCCCCACCTCACTGCAGCCTCCGTTCAGGTAGGTGTAGAGAGTGATAAGGTTCCCCCAAGCCTCCTTTTCTTCCAGGCTAAAGAACCCCAGCTTCCTCAGCTGCTCCTCATAGAACTTGTGCTCCAGACCCTTTACAAGTCCCATTGCACTTCCTTCTCTGGACTCGCTCCAGAGCCTTGATGTCTTTCTTGTAGTGGGGTCCCAGAAGTGGACATCTATCTTTTGCTTCATGGGGAAATCAGATGGCTTATTAGTTCATAAATGAATAAATATGGGCAAAAGAGCAAAGTTTATGGGGCAATCTTATTTTAAGTATTGAAGCTTTTGCACTAGTTCAATTTTCAGACACTGATAAGTCATTTGTGATGAGGCTGTGCCTTGGTGCATTGTATTCTTACAGGGTTCTTAATCAAATTTTTAGTACTAATACAAAAAGTATTTTGTACTATTATTACTATATTTAGTACTAGTTCAGATGTAGAGAAGTCCTTAAAACATATTAAAGAGTAAATTCTTGTATTAAAACATAATTATTTAAACCAAGAAATATAAACTACTGTTAATCAATTTAATGTAGTTTCACTATCAAGACCTGCAAAAATCTTGCTACATAGTGGAAGCTTCAGTAAGCTCCAAGCGTTCCTGATTTTATTCTGCAGCATTTAAGGCAGCCACAGGATGGCACTGTAAAACTGCAAGTCAAAACCTCGAGCTCCTTTCCTGCTAACACCCACTTCAGTGTGCTAATTAAAATCGATGCAGCCAGTAGTCACAAAGCAAATCCCACCAGCTTACTCTTTAATGGAATTTTTTTTTTCATTTTCCACACCTTTCCCAAAGCAAACCAGCGCCTCCAGGTTCAGGGTCTCACAGACCCCACTGCTGCTGCTGCTGCAGGCAGAGTCCTGGTGCTGGTAGTTACCTGGCAAGAGGCCAGACAGCTCTGGGTGCTTCAGGCAGGCAAAACAGCCACTCTGATGGAAAAAACTTATGAGACAGGCTGTCTGTAGGGGAGTTTTACTACTCCTAAGCAGTTTAACATTAGCTTATTTCATAAAGCATGATTTTATGCATTTATTTTTCACCGGCCTGATGTAACCTGCTGGCTGTGTGGATGTTCTCATCATGCACACAGTGCCCAAAGACTGACAGTATCAGGCTTATTTCACACCCTGTTCCCTGATATGTTTATGCGAGAAGCAGAGTTCAGAGAAGGTTGCAAAAGTGTGGATGGGAGAGGGGTGTAGGTGCCGGAGCTGATGTGCAAGGTTGAAAATTATTTTGAGTACAATGGTTACCTCTTGGCTGTAGCGTTTCACTACGTTTAAGGGCATGTTTTCTATCTTTTGCTTCGTCTAAATGCTACATTACCCTCATCTCTTCAAAAAATAACTTTCATGGAGCCATTTGTTCCTTAAAATTTTCTGATATTTGGCTCCTCCTGAGCTACCTTATTTGCATTTGAAAAGTAGGACACCTTCAAAGTTCATGGGTTTAATTGCTTTGCCAAGGTAATGGGTTTAACTTTTATATATTTTGTGTAATATGGTGTAATACTGACAAAATAATAAATTCCACATCCCATCCTGAAGCAAATCTCTCAGTAAAGTCAGTTGGAACTTTGCCCCCCTACCCCCCACAAAAAAAAAAAAGAAAAAATAATTGAGCCTGGAATTTGGAATTACCATATGCCAGACTTTGCAGCAACAATGGCAGCAAGGCCAACAAAATCCAAAGAATTTGCTTGAGATAAAATCTTTTGCTAGCAGTAAATAATTGATAGGCAATTGTTACTTAAAAAAAATATATTATCTAGGGAAGCTAATAGCTGTTCATTTTAAATTCTTTTTTTTTTCCCTCCAATACATATTTTAAAACACTTGTCTTTAAAATAATGTTAATTTTTGTGCCTATGGGAATTGGCTACGCATTGTGACAGAGCCTTTCCAAGAATATCTGAAACATAACAGCTATCATGACAATTTTCAATAAATCATTTCTGGCTGGGAGTCTCAGAGGGAGAGAAACTAAACGATGATTGAATTATCCTTCTATCTCTAAAAGCGATCTTTCTGAATCAAGACTGAGGCACTGTGAGGAAATGGGTTTGGAGCACTAACATTTCTGCTATCATGATTCCCCTTGTTCTCTGAAGAGCCAGTGTACCAAATTTCTACTTTACAGATGAGATTTCACAGGGCAGAGTTATAAAATGGATAGTGATTGGGGTACAGGATAGTGGTAGCAATACACCCCTTTGAATTCCTCTTGCAGAAGTGCTGGAGGTGCAGAAATGCACCTGGTTTTGTACCAAAGGCAGAGTGACCTGCACACAGGGCACATAAACTGGGAGTTACATGGCTAAAACAAGACTAAGACCTCCGAAATAAAAGGTCCAGGTCACAACAAGTACCCAATGCCTCTGCCCCAGCTTCCAGCTTCCTGACCATTTCTGTGCCACTGGGCAAAGCGTGTCTGTGCTGCCTGCTCCCTCTCTGGGCAGGCTTTGCCATCTTCACCTCCAGAGGCAGAGGAGAAAGAGGCATCTGTAATCAGGCTGTGATTTAAAGGCAGGGCAGATGCTGCTTGTGGAGCAGTGTGCCGCTCTCTGGCCAGGGCTGAACACCTTTCAGCCACAGAAAGATGAACGTCTTATTTCTGCAGCATCTCCTGTTTTGCAAACGGCAAAGTAAGCATGTGGCATGGCTTTTTAGCTTTACCAGAAAAGCTGTGAGGCATGCTTCCTAGGCGGTCCCAATCCTTCGAGAAGATCGAGTAACACAGTCAGAGCCACTGGTAGACAATGCTGTTAGCCACCTAAGAATATTAAAGATCTCAGTTCAAAAATCTCTCTGAATAAGAGATATTCTGGACAAAATGCCACAATATTATAAGAGACTTCAAATCTTATTTTTTGCAATCTGAATACAAGGACAATTTGAGTATCTTTTCCTGAAAACGAACAAAATTTCAATAGTTAAATCGCATCATCAGTGAGACAATCAATCCTGAATTGTACATAGATTTTGATATATTGAAGCACCTATTCTTATATAATTGATGAAGTATTTCAATGACTCCATTGTACTAGGATACTCAGTAGTTTAGAGAGAAGAAATCTCTCAAAGGAGTCTTGCAATTGCAAGCCTTACAGAAAGCCTGGCTGCTATACTCCAGTGTCCCCTGCATAGTCCTTAAAAGTCTTTGAATTAATACCTTAAATATTTATACAGCTATTTGTTTTCCTAGCTTCTGTCAGGAACTAATGGGCTTTCCACTAATAAATTATATGATGTACATTTAATAACTTCAGCACTGTGCAAATCTCTGTTCAGTGAAGATCTAGAGACTTGCACAGATGTGTCTAATGTCATGTGTCTTACCTGCCACAACAACTGAACAAATTCAGTGGATGTTGTACAGTTATTTGCCACTAAAATGCCAATAGAGAGTTTAAATTAAAGGAAATTCAATGTTCAGGCATAGTTTTCCATTAATCAGTAGAGTTCTTTCTAACTTCAGAAATAAGGAAGGGATGCAGAGATGTGATTGCAAGAGTCTGTAAGAAAGCCCCCCCATTTCTGACTTTGAGATAAGTGTGAATGTTTAAGATGCAAAGCCAAAGGGTCACATTCCAGCTAAAATCTAACAGGTGTGACTCCCAAAATAAACACCATTGACTGACATTGATTCTGAATTTGGCCTATTGTTTAGAAAATATTTTTGTCTGGTTAATGCTCCAGAATATGAAATAGCTTCACCTAGCCACAATTAGTTAAATGCAATAGATTGCATAAAAAAATGCTATTTTTACATATACAAAACATACATAGAACATAGTATAATGTTATTTTAATAATTATGTTGGCAATATATAATATATCTCTATACCATATGAAAATAGTAACTACCTATAAAGAGATAAAGGTTTAGTTAAGCAGGTCCTACCTTTCATAAATTCATGTTGTCTGAGCCTGATCCATGGTTCACCTGTGTATGCCACATGATGCCACTCAAATGTACTGCTCCATGTTTTTCCCTGGCACTGAGGTCAGTCTGACAGGCTTGTACTTTTCCGGATCCTCCTTCCAGCCTGTCTTGTAGATGGGCTTACCTCTTGTCAATGGGGATCTCCCCAGAATAGAGGAATTTATATCATGTGTGTTCTTTATGTCTGAAACAAAGCTCATCTGTCATCACTTGTGTTAGAAGACCCCAAATTGCCTCAAATGTCTCAGGAAGTAAGTTTTCATCAGGGGTCACCCTTGCTTTCAGGTCAGCACAGAGCAGGAACTGGAGCTCTGCTGTTTCAAGTGTGGTGATGCCAAAGCGAACACCTCAGACGAGTTGTGCAGTGGAAACTGTGCTTACAGGTGTTTTGAGAAGGATTCACTATGGAGCACATAAGGAGGAGGCTGGGGGTTAATGCTGTAGTGTCTTGCCTAATTCTATAAATATATATATATCTATTTTTTTTTTTTAAGATGCAATAGTAAAACTTAATACTTCCTACAAGCTGTACGTACTGTAGTGTAAGAAATACAGGCCTGTTTGCACCAGAGAGTACAACTGCAGTTCCAGAAGCTGGTTAGGCAAAACTGCCTCCATAGCGCTGTTGGTCACTGCTGGTCCATTCTCTGGTAAAAACATCAAAGGTGTTTGCTAGGCTGTCCTAATAAGAGCAAAGTGGGAAAAAAGTTTGCCAGGCTGTGAAATAAGAGAGAGACTGTTGGTCTAACCCAGCTGATGTTCTTACAAATCAGTGATGCAAAGCTGTGCTTACTACATAGAAACAGAATCTCTTACAAAATCAGTTAACATTTTTGCAGCAGATGTTATATGCTGCACATGACAACTCAAGATGACAGTCTCCTTAAATGCTTTTCAGTGACTGCCTGGATAGTTCAATAAGTTATCTGGATACCACTTCTGCAAGGATGTGTTATGGCTGTATACTGCTGCTAATGGAGAATTCACCATAATTTATGACTTCTACCTTTACCTTCTAGCTTCTTTTTTTTCTTTCAAAGCACTTCTTTGAAAACTAATAAAGCATGTAAGCATTATAGTAATAGCTAAGATTTGTTTATGAGATTTGCACAGTACAGTTTGAGTTGACACAAATAACATCTCTAACTAGTCAATTATTGTCCTTCCCAGGAGATTGATCCAGCAGCAATTATCAATATTAAGACCACCTGCCGTGTCCAGTGCTTTCCATTTTACCCGTGTCCAAATTTGTACACATTGTTTTGCTAGCTAGAAACAGAAGGAAGTTCTTTTGGCATTTGAGTCTTTCTGTATGAGGCCCGGCTGGTGCACACTCCTTTCAGCCCCGTCTTCAGAACCAAGTGCCTCAGAGGAAGGAAATACACATCAAATTGGCAGCTCCTTAGGTTGTCCTCCAGCTTACAGTTTCCTAATCCTCAGCACCCACAGCCTGGCTCAGTCACTGGGGCCTGAGATTTATTCTAGAGGCTTTGGTAAGAACCAGGTGAAATCCTCCCCCTAAAAAATCTACATAATTCTCAAGTCTGTATGTTGTTCTATCCAAATCTGTGCCCTTTTTTTTTGCTGTGCTTACCTGTGTGCTTCTTTCTTCCTGCACTTCTCACAGGGTTAGCAATTTACAACAGCTTTGAGCAGCAAAACTCTCCCGGTTTAAATGCTGATTCAGAGTAATTATTGCTCTTGTGAGAGCGTAATTTAAGGGATAATCATGCAGCTTGCTGCTGCTTACATTCACCTTTTCCCTCTTGTTTAGGAAGCAGCCTTGTTCAGCACAAACATTCATACAACTCATATAGGAGAGGGCATATCCTTGACTTATCATCATCAGTGATTCTTTTCACTTGACAGGTTGAAAAATGCATACACCTATTTTTTCTGATGGTTCCCTTATCACTGTGGGCCTTCCTGAGGCTAAATCTGCTCAACCATTCAATTTTGATTCTGGAAGCAATGTTAAGGCCATTAGCTGTGTCCACATAAGGATGCTGTTATAAAACTTGACATGCTTATTAATCATAAATTCAGTAGACATTCTGCTTCAATCTTTCTGGGGTCTGCTTATGCTTCATTTATGATGTAAAGTGAGGGTTTGGGGGAAGGTGGTATATTTTTAGATCAGTATTTATGTCAGGTAGCAGACAATGTTTGGTATTTCCATATCGCTTTCCACCCAAGGAAATGTGCTTAGCTCTTTCCCACTTGTATTGCATATAGTTTGCTTCAGAGTGAGAGAGTGAAAAAGTGCAGTTAGAGAAGTTCAAGAACAGGTGGCTGCAGACAAATGTTCACTCTGCCTTATCAGTGGGGGACTAGCACCATCCCTTTCCCCCATATATTACCATTTATTACTTCTGTATCACGATACCATCATTTAAGGGGAAGGTAAAACCATCATGTTAGAATCACTTTTCTTGCTGCTCAATTCCACTCGTGGCTTTTAAATTGAAGCTGCCAAAATCTATATTCCTGAAATGTTACTTGTCTAAACCCGTAGAACCACTGGTGTTTTCCAGACTGCTAGTTAAATACATCTCACAACAATAATTTTTGGATTGCCAAACTGACTCAATTAAGACATTTGTAACACACTGTATATTCATCCTGGACTCATGAAATGGCTTAGCAAAGATCATTAGCCTTAGAAAACTAGAGTGCATTTCCATGGAAGAGGGAAGGAAATAGACTGTAACCTTCTGCTAGCATCTGCCAGCACATTCCTCTGAGCCCACCAGCCCAGGTCGTGTCTGCACTCAGCCCTGGCCACAGATAAGATTTCTTGCCACTTGGAAAACAACTGTCTGCAACTCTGTTATAATGGCATTTTCCTCTAATTGCCTACATTTGTTCAAATCCAATAAACTAAAAGTGAGATGCAGTGAGGCAGAAAATCTGGAGATCAGCACCAAAGATAATATGAATGCAGTGGCCTGTGAACCAAGGCTCCTGAATTTTGCACGTGTAGGGGAGTTAAAGACAGCAGAAGAAGAGGTCAGATTTAAGACCACAATATGGGAAGAGACAATATGGGTCACCATGTCTAGTCTCCAGTCTCACAGGCAACCATATCATGGAATTACTTTCATCAGTTTGTTGAGTTCTGCGTGTAGTAAATTTTAATGACCAATGCACAGGCTGACATTGTTGTTCCAAATCCTCTGCAAATATTGCCTGTCATCTTCCCTGGTCCAGGAAGATATGACTAAAAATAAAATACCCCAGCTTCTTGCCCTGTTCACCCCAATCCAACCTCCTATTTTAATTTCATTTTTAAATGCCATTTCCATTCCTTTCGAGCCACACATCACTTTCCACCTTTTTGAAAAAGCTTGCCTTGTTAGCTGACCTGGCCACACATCAGAGCATCAGTGCTCCCCTTCCACTTACTCGCATGGCTGCCGAATGTGCTGTCATGCCACATCAGGTGGAATCATTAACTACAATGTCCTGTCTTCTCACAGTCCAATAAGTGCTGAAACCCTGTGGCTGTACATCACAATTAATCTCTTCTGATGTTCAGGTACAGAACAGATTTGTGTTTGATTCTCTCTATTGGGAAGTTGCTCATTAGAGGTTGTAACATAAGAGAGATGACAATTATGGGTGGGCCTTTCTTTTCCTTTTTCCTTTTGCCTGTACTTGGGCTTGAAGATCATATTTTTCCCTTTGATTTGCTCTGTTTTATTACTTTTATGGTAGTTTTTTTTATGCAAGTTGCTTTTCATGTGCTTTTTTCACCTACTAAGCTATATCTTCTGCCTCCAGGCTGTGCTCTGTGTGACGTCCTCAGCTCCCCTTACCTGCAACTTGGCTCAGATCTCACCAGCTTTGGTTTGACCATAGTGACCTGTATTATTTCATAGCATTTCAAATATTGTTGTCATACTAATAATGCCTAGATGCATTGCTTTACTGATTGCTTGAGAAATCTTATTTGTTCACTAAAGCCCTTTGAGCTAAGCATTCAATATGTTTACTTAAATTAGAGCTTGGAAACGTAAAAGTCAAGCTATTAATTGTCAGCACTGAGTCTTCAAATGTCTAGAGGGATGTCTGCTCTTTCATTTGATAATGTCTCTGAAAAATCCCAAACTGAGACACTGGTATGTGTTTTAGGGAGTTTTGATTAAATTCTGTTTTATCATTAATCAGGCATATGAAGGCAAATGCAGAGTTTCTTCTTATATCAGTAAAATTTGTGTAAGAGTCATGGATCTGGGATTAAGGCTCCACAACAGCTTTGATTGATTTATTTCCTAAATTCTTTTTTGCAGTCATTATTTTAATGGACTCTGGATGGAAATACCTATACTCCTTCACACTGGGTCCCATTGATTTGCAGTACTGATTTACCAAATTTCGTGAGGACTGAGATAAAAAGGGCTTGTGCTTTCAACTGGAAAAGAATGCATTTATTTTATACACTAAATCAGGCACAAAGACCTGGATCACTTAGTGTTTCACACTATTTCTAAAGCAAGTTTCCCACTTCCCTCTGGCTTTTCCCAGCATTTTCAGATACACCTAAACGATTAGAATAAAAATGAGAGGTATTGGTACAGCAGCAATGAATTTTGCAATAGATAACACTTAGTCACCTGGTCTTTGCTGTGGCATGCAAATTCTCATGGCACGAGAACAGAGGCACATTGACATTAACTATGCCTGGAGAGAATTGCTGATTTTAAAAATTCTGTTAAAATCAGCATGTTGGCAGATTGAGCAAGGACAATCTTAAAGATTGTTACTAGATAATGCTGAACTAATGGTCTTTCTTAAGTCCCATGTGTCTCTGAACTACAGGTACCACAAGTAAGACCCCATGGAAACTCCTCTCTCCTCTTGGGACCCTCAGGGTTATCTCTGCCTTCTGTTTCCAGAACAGAGGTTGGATTTTCAGATTCCTGAAATCTGGGCAACTACAATGACCCGTTAAAAGTAGAATACTAAAAACAGTCTTTGGAGGAGGGACTGGGAGTATTGCCAGTAACCCATACAGTCATGCTTATTTTTGGACTCTCCACACACGTGGATGTTTAAGAAAACCCTGCTAATTTGAGCAACAGCTTTACAAGCAGTGGGGATATTCCCCTCATTCCAGAGTGACATGTAAGCCCTGGGCACAAGATGCTTCAGAAAGCTGTGTGTTGTACACCATGGGCAGCTGGACTGAATCTGCTTCAGGCACTGAAATAAGTCTGGAAGGACTTGAGNGGAAGGAAGGAAGGAAGGAAGGTATTGATGTGTTGTGCCTGAAGGCCAACCATGTGATGGACACTTAGATGATCTAACTGCTTCTGTGATATAGGCCAAGAAACATCTCTTACTATGTCTGATTAGATTTAGGCAAGGAATTATCAGGCTCTCTCTTCTACTTTCCAAGAATTGCTGTTTTCTTATTATGCATCCAAAATGCAGGAAAATGACCTTCAAGAGCTCTGTGAAAAAGAGTACCTGTGGCAGAAGTCATGTGGCTGCAGTTATAGTAAAAGTACTTCGTCCAATTTGGACAATCTGCTCAAACTATTTTTTCAAATTTATTCAGAAAGCCGCAGACTTTGAGTAGCATTTAGCAAACATCCATAGTGCTACCAGACACGTACAGGCTATTTTACAGAAATTTATGAATGTAGATGTGACTGCTCATAAATGTAGTGATGAAAAATAGAGCAGCGTATGCTTTCTACATTGCAATGGTATCCTCCATGTGATGACTTTGGATACATTTCTAACTGGTGTCAAATCTGTCACCACACTAGCAGTAAGAGGAGGAGAAGGCTGAGTCAGGGAGACTCTGTGCAGATGGCTAAATAAAGCAGGACAGAGCCCTCTGTGCAGTCCTGCAGGATGGTGGTGTTCCCTAGGGCATATCCATGTGCTACACACCCCTTTTCCTGCAGAGGAGTGGGCAAGCACCTACGGGAAGCAAGTTTTGGTGGTGCCAGGGAGAACTGTCATGGGCACCAGGTGAAACAGAGCCCCAGAGAAGATGGATTGTGGTACAATGCAGGATCACGGGTTCCCTCTGTTTAATATAGACAGACAGACCAGCTGTTTGGCTTGTGTACACACAGGGAAATTGTGGCAGGAGGTGGCAAACCAGTCATTCATGTATTTTCTGGAATTTCAAAATACTATGGCAAGTTTGCAAAAAGGGAATAAAGCTTCCTGTAATTCCATGTCATATAAGAATTGCTGCTATCCCTGACTACCAGGAGGAAGAGCCGGTCATTTCTAGGCTATATACACTCACAATCCCAAATCTCTCTTTTTTTATTTCATGCTATGTTTAGTTCAAGCTTGTCTTCTGTCAAAAGGTCTGCAGAAAAATGAGCCCCTGCACAGGCAGTCATTCACCTCCAGGTCCAATTCTTCATGGGTCAGGCTATCCAGCAGCTCCACATGGGACCTTAATGAAACATTCCAAGAAAGCTCCAGGGACAGACGGTCATTAAAGCTGTTAACAGCACCGTAATTAAAAACAAATTAACAGGAAATCTGAAATTGCCTTAAGAATTGTTTCTGTCTTGTGTCACATCTCATAAATCTCAAATTACTATTAAAATTTGACTTAGTATTTAAGAATAGCTGCAAGATCAACAAACCACTACAAAGTAGTCAAAAACCTACAAAATTTTCTTTCTTAGCACTATGACCAGAGAATTTTTCTGACAGTCTGAAGGGCACTGATGTTTTTAAAACCCTTTATTTACTTCAGAGGAAAGAAGCAGCAAAAGAAAAGATGGTTCAGTAGCTGCAGCTGTATTTGTAATTAATATTTCTCCAGCACAACTGTTGTTTTCTGCTGAGCTTGAAACAAGTTAACCCTTTTTAGTGAGATCATCCTTCCTGCCACAGGAAGGGTTAGGTAGTTTCTGCATCCTCATTTAAACAGGTGTTTATTATAAGACCTAGATAATGAACAAAATGAAAATTTCTTCCAAAAGAGTGTGGGTTGAATTTCCCAGCATTTTAGAAATGGTTTTGCTTAAAGATTTAAAGAATTTCTTCCTATATTAATACATCTGTAAAAATACTGAGACAGAGGACCTATATAAGGTTTTGCCTCTGCTGAGAACACAAAACTTTCAAAATCAATTATGAACCTATGCATATATGATAATGAAACTATAGTTATCTATTGTAAGCTGAGGATTTAAAATACAATGACAGGATTGGTTTTGCAGCAAAACAAAATTTAAACTCAGTGTTTCAAAAGAGCTATGGCTTCATTAAAAGCCTGATGGTATCAGATATTTCATTAAAAGCTCAAATCCTATGGCAAAATAATCATGTGATGATCTCAATTTTTACTTAAAACCAATGCAATTGGTTTTAAGGCAAGTCCTGCCTGGATGCTAGAAAAAAGCTAGAAAATGTTTCCCAAGTGCATTTTATAGTCTCAAAACCAGAAGACAAATAAAAGATCCCATAGATAATAGACTTTAAAATTCCAGGTCCTTTGTGAACTCATCTTCAGGGTTTTTTAGGGCTGACAATTCTGATTCCTTAAGAAAAAAAATCGAATAATTTTCATTGTCAAAGAATGTCAGAAAATACAGCTTGTCATTTTTGTCAGCTTACCAGCTTTTTATCATTGCTAATAGTGCAGTTTCTTTTATTATATTGGTTAGACTTGAAGTTCTTACAACAAGGTTTGGGTTATTTTTTTCCCTTGCACACTAACATTTTTGTTTAATCTACAAAGTGATTATCAAGTGCACTGTGTCATGTAAAGCCCACCAATCTGGGCCTCCAAACCTGCATGCATGAAATTAATTTCTGCTTTCTGCCAGGCTGTGCAGACACAGGTCAGTGCTGCCTAGGAGCATTCCAAAGGAATGGATCTATCCTCACAGCCCAGCACAGCATGGGCCCCAGCAGGGCAGCAGTCAACACAGAAAAAAGGAAACTGAAAAGTGTTTGAACAAAGCGAGTCCAGGACACCAAGAGACAAGGGATTATTTTCATACAGAACTTTAGTTCCTGAGATGTCCAGATGAGGCCACTGTGGTTTTATTATCTCAATTTCAAGAAAAATTTAATTTGGTTACCTCAGAGTTTCCCGTCTCCACAACTGCAAGCATGCTCAATAGCCTGTTTTTCTGTTGGAGAACAAAGAATAGGAAATGGTTTGTCCTTTTTTTTATTTTTCACACAGCAGTTACGATACTCACAGAGGCAGGAAGGGAACTGGACAATGAGAGCTGCAGATGTGGAATTTCTTTTTTAAATCCCCTTTGCTGCTGCTTGATGTCTGGCAGGCAGTGGAGATACAGCAGTGCAATAGCAGGAGATGCTGTGAGGCTGGAGCAGAGCAAGCATTTTTCTTTGATAGAGATCCCCCAGTGAATCTTTCCAGCAACAGCCCAGCCCAGACTCTGCTGGGCTGTACCACAGGCTTAGTTTCAAATGGACAGTGTGATGCAAAGCCAGGGCAGCATACAGAGCACTTTGGCTGAGTCACACTGTTAGGAAACGAGGATTTCTGTGGTGAGAAGCCACAGCAGGCACTGCCAAGTCCCCAGGCAGTGAACTCCAATGTGTTTTGGAGATGGGAACAACGTTCTCATCCAAAAATGTCTGGCCAGACGTGGGGGGAGGCAGTGGCTACAGGGAGACTGTGCTTCCTTTGTGTTTTGTTTTCATTCGTTACTAAAAGTGACCTGTGGGAGAAAGAGCTCTGAAATTACCATGGAGCCATGGTCACAGGTGGGAGCCCAGCCACGGGGAGCAAAGCCGGTCTCTGGCAGGTTCTGGCAGATTCTCTGCAGCAGATTCCTCATTTCAGCAGTGAGACTAAAAGAAGAGAAATGACTAATTTTACAAATGCTCTCCAAAAAGCCTTTTTCTTCCCTTTGCGTTTGCCCTGAAGAAGCGAAATGCCTTGTTCAAATCCATAGATGCTCTCTGATAATAACCACATTTTTAACAGCAGCTGGACAGACAACCCAAGGACAGAGCTCATGAGAGGCTCATGCTTTCATTCCTCCAGCCGCTTGGGATGAAGGGCCACATTTTAGGGCCCCATCATGCAAGGCCCAGTCTTGCCCAAGCCACTGGGTTTTCTCTTCCCCCTGAGCATCTCCTCTGCCACTCTGAGAAGCTTGTGGGGATGATGGTTAACAAGAACACTGAGTCAGAGCTTACAGCTGCGATGGCAATTAGTACAACATTTGTTTGTAAACTGACAGTACTGGCAAAAAGTGCTTATGAGGGAGGAATCTGTGACTCACAGGCTGCCAACTCACTCTAACCAGATACAACTGGCCTCAGCCTTTTTCAGGCTCACCCAGGCACTCCAGGGAATGCAATATTTCAGCCTCAGACCAGTCGGTTTTATGCCACGCAGCCCTGTTCAAACATATGTTTTAATTGCCTGGCTCACTCAGCTCGTCACTGCCTTGCACTGCTCCCCGTGGTCCTGACTGCTCTCCTGGTGCAGAACCCCACTTGTCAGACACAACTGCAGGAATGACCCCTCTCTGCTCTCTCTTCCCAAGCGGATGCAGCTCTGTGAGGGACCCTGAAGCTCAAAGGAGAGCCCTGACCTGTTGTTTTTTTAGAGCAAACGAGTAGTGCTTGGGAGTAAGCAGGAACTGTGAGGATTGACTCCAAAGTGGTGGCTGGAGTGCTTTGACTTCCAGCTACAGTTTTCTGCATAATCCTTTAGCATCTGAGCTAATACAATGTTTTAAGGTGAGGATCTCTGGAATAAGATGGTAAAGGAGGTACACTCATCACCAAATCTCTCAGAAAGCAGCAAAACATCTTCATCACCATGGATTCAGTGGAGAGGAAAAGCCCTGAAAATCTTGTACTATTTGTTGCAATTTTCACCTAGTTTAGATGATACTTGGAGTTTTTGCAGATACTTTTTATGGTCCCTTTGAGTTTAAACTCACTGTGTACAAACTCCTGTAGCAATACAATTTCCTTTCACCAGCAGAGCTCACTTCAGCTGTTGTTGTGTATTATTATACCTCACTGCTTCTTTCCTCTTCCACCCGCCTCTCTGTATTGGATCTAAATATCACTTACAGTTCAAGCTATTTGACTGCTCGTCCCTCTGTACCCCAGAATAGCTCAGGACGACATGAAAGTTCACAGGGAAAGGGACGTCAAGAGGCCCCATTTCCTAGAGCACAAAAGAATCAGACCCCAAAAATCTGGTTGATAGATGTGAAAGTAGCACAGGACATTTAGGACAGTGTAATTTGGTTAAAACTGTGTGGTATGACTGCTCACACTTGGTGCCGTGGGTAGCAAGAAACCATCCAACTGGGCACAGATACTACTGCAAAATGTCACTGCTGAAGTGAAGCTGGTACACTTTCTGAAAAGAAAGAGGCCAATCCTTACCACAAAGGAGATATAAAACCTAAAACTTTTTGTGAACATTATTTTTTTTAACTAAGCAGAAAACAAGGACTGACATAAAAAGTCTTTATCAGTGTTTTTGCCGCATGACAAATTTTCTGGTAGACTGGTAACTACTTCAGAGAAATCAGGAACCAAAATAAAAGTGATTATGAAAAGATCCTTTAAATCTGAATTGAAATGGTGGCCTCTTTGCTTGTTTTCTTCTTTAGCTTCCTTGTTTGTTTTTTTTGAACTCACTCGTGCTAATTGTCCTGCAGCCATGGTATGTACCAGATAGCCAAGAAAGCTGACATGGTGAAGTTATATACAGCATCCTTGTGACCTTTTTGCAGTGAAGGTACATATCTGTCCAATAAAGCCCAGGCCAAATGACAGTGACAGCTGTCTTGTGGCATTCAGTTTGAATTGAATAGGTTTGCTCGCAAATCAGGAGCAAGTGTTTTATTACAGACTGTGCACCAAGATCAACACAAGCCCCCAAAAGTGAAACTTTCCCTCAGCAGCTGTGGAAACTGTTCCGGTGGACTGAGATGCACTTCACAAGCTCCTCCTTGTCTCCTTCCTTTGACTTTCCCACCTCCTGCTGGCTGTCATCCTCTGTTGGTATTTGCATATTGCAAGGGAATAAAACCTCAGTTCTCTCAGGAGTGAACCAGAGTGTTATGGGAACTGAGCACTCAAAGAACAAGGAGCAAAGGAGCATGGTTTTCCTTAGGAAAGGCCCAAAGCTGCCTGCATGGGAGGACGCCCTTCTCTCAGGGAGAGAGCCCAAGTCACTGCTGAAACGGGGATTGCGTTATGTCAGCTTGAGCCTCATAATGAAAGGGATGACCAGCACGCCCGACTTCTTGTGGGGACTGCACGAGGTGCAGAAGCTGAACCTTTCATGCAACCAGCTGGTGGTGATTCCTCCTTCGCTGGGGAAGCTGGACAGGCTGGTAGTGCTGAACTTGGGTGGCAACTGCCTCAAGTGTCTGCCTAAGGAGATCGGGCTGCTGAGAAACCTGAAGGTCTTGTTCGTCAATATGAATTGCCTGAAAGAAGTGCCAGCAGAGCTCAGCTTGTGCAGGAAGCTGGAGGTTCTGAGCCTCTCACACAACTGCATCTCGCAACTGCCTTTGAGCTTCACCGACCTGACAAGTTTGAGGAAACTGAACCTCAGTAACAACCGCTTTGTACAAATTCCTCTCTGCATTTTCGCCCTGAGAAGCTTAGACTTCTTGCACCTAGGGTCCAACAAGCTGGAAAACATAGCAGAGAGTATCCAGTATCTGGTCAATCTGCAAATCTTTATCGTAGAAAATAACAACATACGCAGTCTGCCGCGGTCTCTGTGCTACATCAGCAGCCTGGAGTTGCTGAATGTTGATTACAATGCCATACAGACCCTCCCAGACGACCTGTACCTGCTGCGCCGGCTCCGCCGCATTGCCTGGAACCCGATGGACAAAGGCCTCCACATCGCCCACAACCCCTTGTCCCGGCCCCTGCCCGAGGTCGTCGAGGGGGGGCTGGATGTCCTCTTCAACTACCTCAGGGACAAAAAGGAGCACAACTGAGCTTCTGCTGAGTTTGGGATTAAGCCTGTCATCAAGACTCAATCGCATCGGCGCGCTTTCCTGCACAGGCATTTCCACTTCATAATGCTTGGATTTTGAAGGCTGTGGATGGCTTTAGTAACAGCTGGAGGAAAGCAAGTAAAGTACCGTGGTCTTGATTAAGTGTGTGAAGAGCAAACTTTCTAAAAATAGCCACCTCTGTAACCTTCACTGTTGTGATACTTGGGGAATTTTTAGAAAACAAAACAAAAACAAACTAGTGGTAAAATATTTGCTCTTCATTTGACAGAAACAAATTAAAGCAGACTGCCAGAAATGTGTATTTGACAGCTATTAGGTTGGAGAAATATTAATATAAATTAGACTTTCTCTCTGTGATTGCAGTTGCATTTCTACTCCTGCTCATGTCTTCATACACAGGTAAACCATGACATAAACAAACACTGCTATCTAAGTGAATCTCAAGGAAAATGTTTGCTTTGGGCAGTGAATATATCCTGAGCTATATTAGCTTACAGACAATATATTACTGGCCAGTTCAATACCACTTGTTGTTTACCCCACAGCTGTGCTCTGGCCTGTATATGTTACAGGTAGAGATTGCCAGTGATGAGGAAATTTCCCAGTTCTATGGAAGTGATCCCAAACTTCCCCAGTGTTCCTACTTCTCCTGGCGCCTTCAAGCAACCCTTCCCTGGAGCCTCCTAGGATGTTGACAGCAGTGCATCACAGCCGGGAGCAGCATCCGCACAAAGCAGAGAAAGGACTGGGGCTTCTTCCCTCACACAAAGGATGGAGTTGCTCATTGCTAGATGTTCAACTGCTCTCCATTCCCCTTCCCATATCCCTGCGATCCGAGCTATGGAGTAACTTTACTCAGGAGGCAGTACATCTCCTAAAGGTGAAATATTTTATTCAGGAAAGGCAGCATCAACCCTCTCATCACCTTAAGTAAGAGTTTCAAAAACAAATAGTTATTTCTGGGATTTTCAGTATCAGGCAGTAGCATAAAACTCAGGCCTTATGTGGTTTCTCATATTGATCTTCTGTGAATGTCCTTCATCAAAGTTTTATCTGGTAATAAAGAGGCAGTATGAAAGAGCTGTTAACAATTTATGCAACTGGGGTTTCTTGTTCCCTCACACCAGTGTAAAACAAAAGCAGTTCTGTTGAAATCAGTTGAGATAAATGCTTGTAATGGCAGTGTAAGAGAGGAATGAGACTGTAATTCTTGATCTAATTATGAGTATTCAAAGCCATTTTCAAAGTGCTTCCTATGCCAAATCTCAGGAATCAATGATTACTTTCTAAAACATAATTTGTTCAAAATTATGGAAGGCTGTGAAAGACTGATTCTGCTTCTAGTGAAGTTAATGGACAATCCCTGGCCGAGGGAAAAGCTCCTCAGCAGAAGAAGGAGCAGCCTGATAACAGCAGGCAATTAGGCAATTAATAGGTATATGCAAGTAAATGCAGCACCTTTGGCCACACTGACATTATCGGTGTGGTATTGAATGCCAGCAGTGAGGAATCACAGCTCACAGAGTATTCCACCTGGGTCTTCCTGCCCTGATATTTTATTGTGTTGGATTATTTTGTGTATGATTTGTATCTTAATTGAGAATTTCAGTGTTAGGCCCAGAAATCACAGTCTCCAAGTGTGCAGTCAAGGACAAATCTTACGTTTCTAACAAACATGAAACCTTTTTGAAGGGTGTATTTGCTCAAGCATTAAGCAAACAAAGCAAGAAAACAAATATTTTGTGAATTTTTTTACTTCATATGTATTTCAAATACAAAGATATTTTATGTGTAGATTTACATGTATTTCTTTCACCCATGCAAAATTCCAAGTTTTTAATGAACAATGCATCTAATAAATTAATATGTGATTCCATTAGCGACAAGGAATAAAGCTGCAATTATTTTTAAAAATACCAGCAGATAATTCTTGGAGGGGATTAGGGACAGATTATTAACTTTTCTAAATGCTCATTGCATACTCCTAAGTCTGGCATTCACATAAACACTGCAATATTGCTTTGCAGGAAAATTAGATGCCTATGGCATTAATCACCTGAGAAGATTTTCCACATGTCAGTATCCAGGATTATATGACACCAGATAGCCTCTGATATGATCTGACTAGGAGAGGTATGCACAGTAATTTACATGGAAGATGTGAGGCTGGACTGTGTGTGTTCATTAGGATACCACTATGAGGGTGAGAAACAGTGAACGATTCAAGAAAATGATCTCCAGACAGAGGATTAAAAGGCAAATTTGACATAATCAAATGCATCTGCAAAAGCAGTTATAATATGAAGTGCAATACCAATAATTTAAAATTAAATTACTCAATTGAATAATAATGACCTTTTACTCAATCTAATAAACCTTTGTAAGCATATGAAACACATAAAAGTGACTGCCTTTTTAAACAGAATAATAAAACTGATTGAATAAATGGTACTTTAATGTATAATTCAGATTTTACCATTAAGAAAATAATTTCTACTGATCTGCTTTAGTCTTTTTTTCATTCCTCAGCCAAGGCCCTTATAAATACCTTTCTCAGAGATACAGAAAATTATCTCTCATGACTGAAGGCAGTGTTCTGAATTCTTCCTGTAAAAAGAAAACACTCTATACCACTGTTGTTGTATAGAAATATGCATGAGAGGCAAATAATGACATATGTATCTTGCATCTGAGAGGGAGCAAGATAGAAGAAGCAAGCAAGGGCACAGGAGAGAGATAGAATGCGTAATGTCACATGCTGGCTCTAGTTTTGAGCAGGGCATTAGAAAAGAATTGGTGGATCTCAGCGTTGTCATCTGATATTAGCTGTGCTGATGACAAGGGAAAAAGGAACTGAAAGGCTGCAGGGCCTGTAGTCATATCTCATAATATATGACAACAGTACCACTTATGTGTATATCAAATGATACAGGTTTAATTTTATAATTGTTCAGAGAGCTGTATGCAGAACATTACTCTTGTTTCTGGTAAGCACTGAAGTTTTCTTGTCCTAAGCCTCACAGCAGCATTACATTTGATGGATCTATTATTTTTGGTGCTGGTAGTGTGGTTCAAAGGAATGGAAAATATGGGCTGCACTGGTGGAAAGTATCCTTTTCTGGCACGGTGGCTTTTCTATGGCTGTCACTCAGGGAAGCTCTCAAGGTGCTTAGAAAAACTCTTGATGTGGACAAAAGAAACAGCAAAAAACAAGAACAAAGTAGAAAGAATATAGTCAGGGGTCAAGTTGGTTGGAATAAATGTAGTATACAATAGGGCTACAGAATTGCTTTGTAGCTGTCATCAATCACACTGGTGGTACATTTGGTCAGATCTGGTGAAAAGGTTCCGCCTATTTTTATTTTAAGTTGAAAAGAAAGCTGCATTCTGTGAAAAGTTTAAAGTCCAGTCAACAAGCAAAGCCTTTGAAAACTGGAAGGTTTCGGGCTTTTGGCCCAACCAACGTTAGTGATTCAACCTTTGACTGAAAGAAATACATTTTCATCTGAAATATTGCTGTAATACCTGACTGGAAGTTAATGCTGAAATGTATTGTGCCTACTGCTCTGAGGCTACTCGCCAACTCTGGCACGTGGGCCAAATTCTTAATGCCACTTGTGACTGGTAAATTCCCAAAATACACTGCCTTGCCCCAGCAGCCCTGTGGGGCACCCATGGGCATGGCACCTGGCTAGGAACACCATCCCATTACATGACGAAAACAGCAACAACCTACAAAGACCAATTTCCAAGATGTGGAAAATTTCCAAGATGTGGACTGCAGTGGCATTTCAAAACAGAGTTTTTCAGAGTCCAGTTGAAATATCTTGAAATTCAGATTTAAAAGTTTATAATTATTAATCTTGTTGAAAAATATGTCAACTTTTTTTTCCAACTTGCCAATATGTTCTCCATACTTCTTTTCATTTTCATCAAAATTCCCCTCTTGTTTGTCAACGTAAAGAACAGTTTCTAATAATTTTACTATAAGAATATGCATTCTGCAGTTTAAATTTTTTAGAATATAAATGAATTAATTTCTTACTATGCTTCAGGTAGCTTCAGGAAACCAAATCTTTCAGTTAGTAATTTTAAATCAGTGAAGGAGGATGAATCTAAAGAATATTACATTGACGCTGGAGAGATTTGGACTTGTAATTTACTTCACTAGGCGAGCACATTACTTGAAAAAACATACCACAGCATATAAGTTCTGCAAGTAGAAAAACCACTGATACCTCAGCTTATTTCTTTAAACAATAAAAAGTCAGAAGCCTCAAAGGTGTTCACCACGTGAGAGATAAACAGAAGTAAAGAAAGAAAGTAAGCAAGAAAGCAAAGAAAATTAACTAATCATCTGGTCATTATGATTTCACCAAATTTCAAGGGTAAATTTGCTTCACAGCCTTCAGATAGCAGTTCTTGAGTGATTCAAGGAGTATTTCAGACTGAGTGGCCGAGTTCTAATTAGTGTGCATGAAAAAAATTATAGAAAATAACTATATATAATAATTCATTAAATTTTAAGAAAACATATGTATTATTGTGTCACATGTTCTTCTGCCATTCTCACATGTGGGAGCTGAAATCTTGAAATAGTTACAGATGAGGGAAAACTTCTGACCCTAGAATGGCTTGTATTTACATGAGAAAAAATACTTTTCCTATTTTATATGTGGCAAAAACCAGATTTAAGAACTCAGTAAATGTTTAAATGGGAATAAGGCTTTAGATATATTGGTACAGAGGTAGACTTTAATACTCACATATGGAGTAAGTCTGAAAATCCTTTTATAAAATTGTATGATCATTCGTCTGTATAACTAAGAGGCAGAATAATAATTATAAAATATGACCCTCCCTCACTGATTCCATGCATTTATCTGTGGTGCAACAAGAGCCAACCAGCCTTCAAAAACTACCTCTCAGCACTGCCCAGTAGAACCAAGAGCATTCTGCACCAGTACAGTCACCTACAGCACGAGATTACTTTGCAGGATTTGATGACAGAGCCTGAAATTTATAGTCTGATGTATATGGAGTCACATCATGCATGGCTAAAAAGGTAGTTTCCAGCAAAGCAGGAAGTGTATCAACAGCTTCAGAAAAGGTCGCTGCAAATTATGCTGCCTCATAAAGTGAGCTTACCCAGGCAGAGTGAAAAGAAGACCAAAGGGCAGAGCTTTATGTTTTCCTGGGGCTCAGAGGAGTTTCAGATACCATAAATTCATTGATGGATAGCCTGCTTTTAATTTCCACTTCCTAGACATTAAAGACTAAAAATTACTCTTTTGATACAGCTCTCTGAGTGAAGTATGTATTGCTTCACTTTCTTCCTGCTCTCCAGGCTTTGCATCATTGGCGTGTTCACAGAAGCAATGAATTGCTTTTCTCCTCCTGCAAAGGCAGCGTTGCCGGGTGTGGGTGGGCGTCAAAATGTACAGAAGGTCTTGTCTCTCACCCTCCAGGGAAGGAGTGCAGGACAGAGGAGCCTGACAGGCTCCTCAGCCACTGGTGACAGGATGGGTAACCTACCCAAAACTGGTGTCATGCTCACAACACCAGATTTATGCACTTGCCTTCAAGGTATCAGGCAGTGGTTATTCTCCAGACATTGGCTGATAGAGAGAGATGGATAGAGAGAGCTCTAGGTCATCTGCAGACTAATTTAAGCTTGTGAAGTAAGGTCAGTGAAGCTGTAGGGTACCAATGCCTTCCTTTGCCTGACGTTCCTTGCCTCTGCAGCATGCGTGCAGTGGGCACAAAGCACCCCCTCTCAGTATAGTCTAGAATTCAGATTTGCTGAGATGTATCAGAGAAACAACAACACACCTACAATGCCCTGTGACAAATGCTTTTGATGTCAGAAAATCCTTTCTCCCTAACTATTAAGATGCTCCACCTCAAAACAGGTGTAAGCCGGACACGTATAAAGAGAAGTCCCTGTATTTCTTAGAAACAACATTCCAAAATCAGCTAAAAGAAACTACCAAGTGAGTAATAGCAAAACTGTTGCAGTAAAAAATTTCTTCCACATAGAAAACATGGTTATTATCATTATACTTTCCTTGCTTGTTCTTTGTCTTTTCTTTTTTTTTTTTTCCCAACATAATGAAAGTCTGTGTATGTATGTACATATAGTTTCTGTACTGGCCCATGCATGTATACATACTTTCACTGCAGGGAACAACAGAGGCTATTAGTGGTTCCTGAATTGTTTGTGTAAATAGAGAAGTCTCTCTAGTACAGAGTAATCTAGTGCCTTGTGAATGGCACTGATAGGAGAGCTGAAGAATACAGAAGAATAAAACCTTCACTTTGGGAAATTCATTCAGCCAAGTGTGACTTGGTGAAGATAATGCCTTTCCACAGCTATTGCTATGCACAAGGGTCCTCTATATCTTTCAGCACACTTACATTCTCTTTCCAGTTTGAAAATAACACGGTGAAGAATGGCAATTGTGTGTTCTGTCTAACTACAAATGAAGCCACAAAAATACTAACTTTGAGTTCAGTTCATTAAATGAAATCCCTCTGAGCACGTGTGTGTATGTTTGGAGGTACTTGGGAGGTTGTTACCATGTTTTGCAATATAGTATATGAAGAATATGTATGAGCCAACTGAAAAGTAGCATATTCTGCAGCAAATAAAATGCCGGTAATTTAGTGTCAAAACAGTACTTAAAACATATGATGGTTAATTATGTTGCTTTTTAATTACTAACATCAGTTTTCCTGTGTGTTTTTTACCATTAGAATTCAAAAAGTTCTGTGGCATTTTTATCAGTCTGTGTGGGGATTTAAAATACAGAGGAATTCACATTTGGTCTTTTTTTTTAATTGATCAAGAATCATACAAGAAGACACATTCATTTTCTGTTACTAAACATTTGGTAGCTCTCACAGGAAACAATTTAAAATGCATTCTTCATCCCATAAAAGAAGAAAAGAAGTTAAATTCTACAGAGCCTTCTTGTCTAAAAAAAAGTATATATCTGACACAAAACTGAATGCTTCTGGAGTCTGTTTTGGCCTGGATGTGTGCAGGAGGCTCAGATGGAATTTCCACACTCAATGTCTGGGCTGCTCCTAGAGACAGTTGATTCAAAATTTTATTTAACTTCCGAAAAACTTTAGTAGGTGGTTGTTTGTAAAAAAGCTGACGTGTGTCCTGCCCTTCAGTATCCATATTTTATTTGGATAAGCAAATATAACAGTCTTTACTATAAGTCTACGTAGCCTCTTCTTGTACTGTGTAAAAACATAAAGCCAGTATCCCACAGACTTCAGGTACTACATTTTCTAGTCCCACTTGGAGGACCAGAGATTGCTCTGGTCTAAACGATGCCCCAGAGACTGGAAAACAGAAAGGAAATGAATGCTCTTAGTTAGAACCGGTGGATTTTCAGTTTCACAAAGCTCATGTCAGAGGTAGGTTTAATTTATTTACCATTTGGCTAAAAGTTATGAATTTACAGCAGTTGTTTCATCTTTCTTGGACTGGCATGCAGGTATTAGAGTGCATGGGTGAGAAAATTCATCCAGCATGTCCAAATCCCGATAGGGACTAACCTTAGGTGAGAATGTGGAAATTCACTAGAGACTCAGAATTCTTCCTGATGTCTCAGGTGTCCATTAGAGAGGCTGTTTAATGTTCTTTAGCAAGGCTGATATGTTGCAAAGCAGTAACATTTCAAGACTTCTCTATGAAGCTAATCGCTTTTCTCAGTAAGTCATTATCACGTTTACATCGGTTTAGCACAGTCTAGATTTGGATAAAGACAAGCATCACTTTTCTCTTGCCAGTGTTTCCAGGGTGATGATCACCAAACTGTCCCAACAGTCCCTCCTCTCTTGTACTCCTCAAACCAGCAGCTGCCTGTTCTGAGGAGGACTTAGGCTTGTGTGCGTGGTCAACAACAAATGCACAGCAGAAAAGCCCCACAGTTGTCTTGCCACGGTTGATATAAGCAACTGAACATTTTAAAATATCAGATAATTAATAAATACAAGGGGGGCAAAGGAGAAAGGATTACCACTTTAGAAGATGTTGCCAGATATTTCATCACTGTAGTAAGAAGCCAGGAGAACGGATGTACAGTTTTTTCTGTACTAGTTATCTGCATTTTCCCATCAATTCTGTTGCCTTTTCCTCTCATTTGTCCTTCATTCTTTTTTGATTATGCGCTGTCTTTCCTATTGCTCCCCACTCTCCTTCCTTTTTTTTTTGTTTTGTCTCTTTGTTTCTTGTTAATGAGTTTCAACATTTTTAATTAAAGTTGACTGCTTGACTGATGCCAGTTCAACCCTCCTTTTCTGGATTTGGCATCCAAATCAAGTTAATCATTAGTAGAGGCCTCTCTTCATTAACTACACAGAGGGATAACAACAAAAAAAGAAAAAGAAAAAGATAAACAACTAGAATTAGTGAGAAATGGGGGACAAACCTCAGGGAGCAGCTACTAGTCTGAAGAGCAGAATATACTTTGCACTTAGTGGCATTTATCTGTGTCCCCATATCTCCTAAATCCTCAGTTTCCAATATGATTCTAGATGGACATTTATCTTAACCAGCTCCTGAAGGGCTATTTCAATGTTAATGGCATAGGAAAGAGTCCATCCACCACCATGAAGAAACAAGAAGTCCTGTCCTCTCCTGACATTCTCTAGAGATCCCTTCCTGTTTCCCATGAAGCACCCCATAAATTCACTGTCTCTGTTACTTTGGAAGTGAGGAATTTTGGACCCCTGTTTTCAAATATGCTACAGAATGATTTAGAAACATATAAACCAAGAACAGATTCTGTTGTCTAGCCCCAGATTTTGCCATGTGCTGAAGACAGTGAGATTTATGTCAATATCTCCCTCTCTGCTGTAAAAATATGCCTGCTTCCCTCCCTTTCACCTGTGTGGAATGTACTCCTACTCTTTGGTGTCAGTCCTACGTAAGGGAAGCTGCAGTCTGAAGCTGAAGCAACGATGCATAGCCACAATTACAGAGAGCAGTAACAATTATGCTGTTCACAGAGAGGTACTCACATAAACTTCAGGACAGGAGGAAAATAGGCAGAATGAAGAAAGGAAAGACAATATGATCCAGTAAGGAGGCACAAATTTGCTTACACAGTTTGGACTGACCTAGCTGCTGTGCATATGTGGTGTGAAGCTCAGAACTGCCCTGCCATGACTGTCAGGGGATTTTTTGTGGGGAGAGGGTCTCCTTCCATGAGGTACTCAGCCCAGCAAAGCAGGACCAAGGGAACAGCTCCTCCCAGCTTCACCACACTGCTGAGAACAGTGGGGGCTGCAGGTGTGCAGCAGTGAAGAGGGATGGACCCAGGGTACACAATGTGTTATGGTATAAGGCACAGTAACAGCATAATAGAAAAATTTATTCACTAGTTCTGGAAGGAATCAATTAGGGCAGAAGACAGTGTTGTTGCTTACTGCTGAGTGCCTGAAGGTGCATCCGGCTCCATGGAAGGTGGTGCTGCATCAGTTTTACATTTAACAGAAGGACACAAAACTCTTCTGCCTCCAAGGAGAACCTCCTGTTTCAGGATCCACAGAAACTCAGGGATAGATCTGAACTGACTATGACAATCAGTTTTAAAGCCCCTGTCAGCCTGACACTACAAAATATAAATCAAACCACTCTACAGTACTACTGAACAAATGCAGTTGCAGTCATATTACATAAAAGCAGGGAAATAATATGACTAGAAGGACATTTTAATACATTATACTCGTTACATGGTAGTTTGATGTCAAATATATTAAATATTAAACAAAATATAATAATCCCTCTAGTAATGTGAAAATGTTCACATTTTTAATCTAGAGATCTCACTGATGAGGCATGATTGTTCAACATCCTAGAAGGCAGCTTTCTAAATTATGCTATTCCCTGTGGCAAGTGCAGGACAGATCACAGACTTAATGGAAGAAGCATTTTCATTTTCCCTGTTGCACAATGGGATTTACATTTCAGCCCTCCAGCAAGCAGAGTTACTCATGATACCTTCTAAATTAGTACCACCTCATAAGTTGCATTCAGGGTACCTCCTAAATTAACAAGTAATACATTTAGGAATCCCTCAAAGGCTCATTATCTCCTGTCTAATATACTATTATTACTGTATATAATTTCTGACACAGTGTGCCCACCCCTTCTTCTAGTGAAAGATTCCCATAGGTTAAATAGGGCATTGTAGAGGTCCACTCCTAGCTTCCCACTATACTTCCGTATCTACAGAGGAATCAAGGATAACTGCAAAAGAATGATTCCTCTGGCCTTTCAGTTTATGTACTTTTGTACTTGCGGAATAACAGCAGGAGTGCTGGTCCGTGATGTTATCATTTCTATTTGATAGTACAAAAAGAAATGATGTATTCATAACCCCATCTTCAGATGAAAGAGAGCTGTCATTCCAAGGTTAGGATATCTGCTTCCATATCCCAAGCCCTCCTGGCTGTTTTAGGTACCTGCACAGCTGAAGTCACCTTTGAGCCGCTCATGCACCTCCGTGTTGCCACTCATGATAGCAGCAGGAAACAACACAGGGAGAAGAAATGCTGATACTACAGTTCCCGTTGGGAAGTAGCTGCTCATTAATATGCTCTCAGGCTGTCACACTTTGCGATGTTGGTCAAAGGTGTTTGCAAAGCTGGAAATCAAGAAATGTGCACCTCTTCAGCCTTGTCTGCTCTAAGAACTTAACTCCTTGCTGACAGCACACATCAGCAGCTGGAGCAGCACTCACACAGGTGTAGCCAGAGTGTGGAGATATTGCTAACAGCTTAATACACCCCACCCCAAACCTTGTCTGAGTTCCGCTGCCCATCTGCTTTTACCCCAGAACACGCCTCTGGCACTGGGATTCTGTTGCTTCAAAAGGCTTTGTTCACTTAACTTCAGTGTCAGATGTCTTCATCCCACACAGATGGCTGCTGGCAGCAGAAAGCTGTTCCTAGGCAAACTGGATCCCTACAGGCATTTGCTGTGACAAAGGCACCTGAGACTGGGCCTGGTCATACGTGGCTTGCAGGTGTCATGGTTAGACACTGGACACAATGCCAGTGCCCCATGAAAATATATTTTTTACTAATAATGGTTGTGAGATGTGATTAGGAACAGAGCAGAGCAGGCTCAGACTTAGGAATAAGAAAAAACTTTAATAATCTATATTAAAGGAAAGAAACACATAGGAAACAGAAATGAAAACTCTCTGAAACATTCCTCCTCCTCCCAACTTCCACCCTTCCCACAATCAGACAAAACCTTGGATTTCCTGATAGGTTAACAATACTCAAATAATCAATTCTCAGTCCATCTAAGAAGAGAGGAGTCTCCCTTGCAAACCATAGTGTCCTTCCATGTCTGGTGCTCTCACCACCATCCATGGATCGAAACTGCCCTCAGGATTCAACGATGCTTTGCCAAGTGCCAGAAGCTCCTTTTTTGGGACAAACAGTCCCCCCCATTTTATAACCCCTGGGGCCGAGGGTTTCTTCTGCTCTGAAGAGAGGGGGCA
>WEIT01028294.1:18093-54428 GCA_013389985.1 Dryoscopus gambensis | reverse complement strand
TCCTCAGGCCGAGTGACTTCAGGCCGCATGGCTGCCCCTCCCCCACCCAGGCCCAGGCCCAGGCTGGGTGGGGGAGGACATCTGCTCCCTCCACTGACCGGAACACAAAAGGAAGTTCCTCTGTGAATCTCTCCTTTATCTCCCCATGTTCTCAGAGGTGACAAATCTCCTTAGTGGCCACACCAGATGTCAATACTCACTTCTGACCCATGATTGGTTTGACTATACCTTCCTTAAAAAACTCCCTTCCTGTCAAACCAGGACAGCAGGGGTTACAGCAATTCCTCACTTCCCAGAGACAGCTCCCACAGCCATCCCTCACTGCAGTTCAGTTCTAGTTTCCCTCAGCAGGTGTTGGGCAGAGCAAATTCTGAAATTTCTGACTTCAGATGGAATAACCATAACTTTTATTTATTTATTTAGAGTTTATTGTGCTAGCTGTATTTATTTAGGGTTTATTGTGCTAGCTGGAATAAATTGCATCTGTGATCTTTTAATAATGTCTTTAACTGTAGTTAATAAGCATTGGCACAAAGATGTCCATCACCTTCTTGGAGAAGGGCAGCCGAGAGTTTACACAACAGGAGGATAAGGTTTCTTTCAGGCTCACAAGAAACCGTATATTATATTTCTTCATGGAGATTCCTTCCAGCTGCTCAGTGAGGTAACAAAGAAACAAATCTATCTACAGACTCCCTGTTACTTCTTTTGTGAACAGCCACCGTTTGCATTATAAACAATTTAACAAAGACACATTGAGCTAATTTTAACCCTACGACTTTGATGAGTTTAGTCCATTGACTTTGTGGAGGCAAATACAGAGCTGAGTCTTGTTTTTGATTAAGCTCATGAGTACAAAAAACTCTCTCAAAAATTGCCACTGTTGGACCTCAGCCAGCAGAGGCCCATAAGCAAATAATGGGGACTTGTTATTACTCTGTGATTATAGCTGTCTGTTGGCTAATTATGCACAAAATGAGTGTCTCTTATTTTTAATAGATAATCTTGCATCTATTTTTAAAGAACAAAGCTCTGCTTTCCATTTTTGAAGGTCCTGCTAACTAGTTTAAATATGGTAGATTGCATTCCAGTATCACTAAATTTGATTTGCAACAAGAAACAGATCAACAGATTTTTCTTATCTCAGTGAAATTGTTCCTCATCCATGTGAATTAGGAGTCTCAGTAAACTCTGAGTTGACTCTCACAAACTCCTAGAATTCAATTTCCTGAGCAGGAGACAGTATAGTTTAGTTTGATTTCTAATAAATTTCAACCCTCCCAAGGTAGCTACTGCCAGCAGTCTCCTATTTCAGGGCTGTAGATCTTAAAATATAGGAGTCAGATACTGAGGTTAATAATTAATGTGAAGCTTCCAGATCTTACAGCTACTCCAATCTAAAGTAATCATATAAATTTCCAAGAAGCCAAGAAAGAGTCCAAATCAGAAGAAATGCATCCTTGATGCAGCCCATGTGTGCTAAGGCAGAGATTCAGGTACCTTAGTGATGGAGTGTGTGTTCATTCATTACCAGTAGAAACC
This sequence comes from Dryoscopus gambensis, assembly GCA_013389985.1. Classification (NCBI taxonomy): domain Eukaryota; kingdom Metazoa; phylum Chordata; class Aves; order Passeriformes; family Malaconotidae; genus Dryoscopus; species Dryoscopus gambensis. The sequence goes on along the minus strand of WEIT01028294.1, from coordinate 52,886 downwards.
GGGATTCATATTTTGAACCCATGCAGGGGCTGACTTCAGTCCTTGGAATTTATCTCTCATCATAGCAAACTCTCCATCACAAGCTTTATCTCTTTCTGAAATTCAGATTTGGATCCTTAATTGTGAAGGTCAGGTTTGCAATATGAAGCATCTCTGAGTTACCACACAGCATCTGTTGCCCCAGCATCCCACACTGGCTAATTCCAGAAGTATTGCCTCCATGCATCGTAATGAGTCTGGGAACAGTAGCAGAGGACATGGACGACAGCTTGAAAGTCTGCAAATCAACAGAAAACCAAAGTTGAACACCTCCAGCAGACAAATTGCAGGGATCCGGTAGCATGTGTACAAAAAGAGTAGGTGCCTGAGGAGTGGTCTAATGAGGAAAATTAGTAGATGTTGAAGTATGCCAAGAACAGCCTTTTGCCTACAAACATTTTTGAAGCTGAATGTCCTAGCATGGGGCATTTTTTTAATGGAGCCTCGTAAATCAGTACCTCCTACGCTAATGGTGTAAGACTATCCATCCTGCAAAATGTCCTTAAGAAATAGGCTAAACATCCAGAAGGGGGTCACATATATGGGAATAATTTCATCAAAACTCTATTCCTGGTTTGTCCTGCATATGTTTTTGGGGAACTCTGTAAAAAAGTATGAGTGGTGAGCAAAGACTAAAATTATTAGATGCATAAACATGAATATGTGGATTATAGAATTAAATCCAACAGAACTGTGCATGGAGTGGCTACACCTGTATTTTATGAGTTCTGTCAGGTTCAATATTTAGAAATTAGTTTTGAGAGCTATGATGGAAAGCATTATAAAAATTCATAATATTGATTAGATTTTTCTGTTATAATTGCTTCAGATAATATAACATATAAAGGCATAATGAACACTGTGAAAAGGACTGTGTATAAAAATATGGATTGAAACTGACACCAGATTTGTAGGAGTAACAGAAAGCCCTTTTACAAGGTGACAGAAATACATCATAGGAAAGGGATTGGACAGCAGCTGTTTGGTTGCTCACACATTCACAATGCCTGTCTCACTGATGGGCAGCTTTATAGTGGACTGATCTTTCAAAAGTGTCTGAGCACAGGGTCCTGCTACACTGAGAGAGAGAAAAACTTTTTTTTTTTTTTTTAAATGGAGCATGTCTCTAGCAACGATAGTCCAGACATGTTTTTTCAGGAGGCCTGTACACACAGTTGGGTACGTAGGCTAGGCCGGAGGAAGGGCTGGATCTCATCTCGTCCTCCTCAGCTCAGTGCTACATGGGGGCTCTCAGATTTGCTGCCATAGCTGCAGCAGAGCCGGAGACAGCTAAAATCATCTGGCTTTCACGGGGGAGTAGGCAGCAGATGGCACTGTTGTTTTAGCAGTCCTACATCAGTTTCTTTTTTCCGTTGTAGGAAGTCACAGGTACAATTTTCCTTCCAACCCTCTCTCTTTCTGTGGGATTTTACCCCATTTTTTTGTGATCGGGTCCATTCACACCCAAGTGTGATGCTCCAGTGCCAGGGTCCCTCAGTGTGAGCATCACATGGGCAGCCCTGCTTTCACCCTACTCCTTGCTTGCCACAACACCAACTCCTAACATTTGCTTTATGTAGGGAAAAACCTTGCTTTTGCATAATAATTTATTCCCATTGGTTCCTGTGTATGACAAATTTAATTAGTTTGTTACATTTCGGTAGTGTTTTTTCTCAGACGTTAATAGCATCTTGGGGAAGCTGAGCACGTTTCTGCCAGTGTCTTCTCACTTGCAGCACACATGGACTTTTATCTCTTTCCATAACTTTGTCTCAGTGATTTTTTTTCCTTTGATTTTTCATGCAAGATGCCTTGATGTTTATCTCCATTCATTTTAAATTTCTATGCCAAGCAATTTTTTAAAAGGCTAATATTTCTGGGTTTTCCTTACCTCTTTATAACCTGTCATTTAGATATTACATTATTTTAGACTTTCCTGGATGTGTTTTAATTAGAGAGATACTTGTTTATTTATCACTAACTGCATATGCATCAGCTGGCTTTTTAATGCAGTCCTATCCTGAAAGCTGCTGAAAACGTCCACTAAAATCAACCAGCATCAAGGCAATTGGAATCTTATTGAAGATAAAGTCTTAAAAGAAAAAAAAAAAAAAGAGGAATTTTATGCTTTATGTCTGTCCTGGCAAATGCTTAACTCAGCCCCGTTAAAAACCATAGACCTGGGGGGAANATTATTTTAGACTTTCCTGGATGTGTTTTAATTAGAGAGATACTTGTTTATTTATCACTAACTGCATATGCATCAGCTGGCTTTTTAATGCAGTCCTATCCTGAAAGCTGCTGAAAACGTCCACTAAAATCAACCAGCATCAAGGCAATTGGAATCTTATTGAAGATAAAGTCTTAAAAGAAAAAAAAAAAAAGAGGAATTTTATGCTTTATGTCTGTCCTGGCAAATGCTTAACTCAGCCCCGTTAAAAACCATAGACCTGGTGGGAAATGTGTAATCCTGAGATGCCTAGTCACCTGCATGGAAACTCAAACCCACTATTTGGCACCACTTTAAAAAAAAAAAAAAAAGTAGTTTGGCATTTCAGATCAGGGAGGTGAGAGTCCCACAAGGGGAATGGGAGCTGCCTAGTGCAGTTAATAGGAAACCCTCGGCACAGAGGGGTGTCTGAGTCATTCCCCACAGCTCACATCCTGTGTCCTGAACCAAAGTTGTCAGCAAGAGCTGCCGTGCCCCTGAATCCTACAGGTAGAGCTCTTGTCTGAGCATAGTGACCCACACAACTTCTTTGCTTGAGCTGCGCATATAGAGCACTGTTTTACTTTGGAACATGGGAGGAACGTGGGAGGTGTGGGTACTGGCACACAGTTTATATTTGTCTGAGTAGTAGGAAACCTTCCCACCAAGATGAGATTTCCAATACCATATTTTTATCTCTTCCTGTGGAAGTGTGGGAACAGTAAAGAAATAAAAGTGACCTTCATGTGAGACACAATGTCAAAGCAAGCCTGACTTGAGATCCTGGATGCCAGCATCCCCTCAGGTGATTGAGGCATTGCTCTTCTTTGCACCTCAGCTCCCTAGTACTTTATGTCAAAAAGAAGGTGGTAAAATGCCACCAGGAGTAAGTGACTGCTGAGTGCCAAGGTCACATCACAGTTTTGAAATTAGGCACTAAATCCTGTTTTGATAACCAAAGCTATACCTATTCTGTGGAATGCAGGAGTTCCTCTCACCTTCTGTTGTTGAAGTAAACCATAATCATGATCTGCTGTCATTTTGAGACAAACTGTGCTGTCCATCGTCCTGTTAAGGGGTCTCTTTGTGCCCTGAGTTTCTTGCAGGGTGATGCAGTGAAATCCAGCATAGCCCAGCCTATATCTGGTAGACACAAGGATTACTGAAAGTACTACATTTCCTCATCACCTTTGCCTTGTAGCTTTGAGCTAGAAGCATAAGTGAGCCCCAGAAATTCAAGACAGGTTTTGTGTCTGTCTGAAGCCGACACATATTCCAGAACTCTAAATCTCAGTGAGCATCAAGGCATGATAAAACTTGGAAATGCACATGGGAGCAGTGGACTGGCTGAATTGGGAACACCCATGACTGCAGGTGCAGGAGCTTCCTGGCTGCTAGAACAATGCAAAGTACAGGAACTACTAATTTGGCATGAAATTCTAAAAATCTGTGCTGCCCTTTTGACATACTATAAATGTTTGGTCCTTTTGTTTGTTATAGGAGTAAATTGACATTAAGGGATTTAGAGAGTGAAGACCTATATTTAGTTCCTCCCTTCGGTTTCCCTCGAAATCTGGGAATTACCCTCACAGTACAGAAATATTCATCCTCTTTAGGCAAGATGTGTTGCCCTTTTGGTTTGTTCCTGGCTGCATTTAGCATAAAAATTAATCTTACTATGAAAGCAATCTCAAGAAAAAGCTGTGTATGTGTTTTCTAGGAGAATGAACATGGAAGAAAAATCAGGCAAAACAAAGGAAAATATATGCAAAATCATTAGATGGAATTATGTAATCCTTACTCACATGAATATTAACTGGAACTATCCACATGAGTAGGTGTTGAAAAAGCAAATCAGTATCTCATAGGCTTGCTTTTGTTTGAAGACAGCTGGAAAACAATGTATTCTTTAATGACATATGCATGTTAATACAAATTGTATACTCTCCACTAATCTAATACTCATGAAATGAGCACATCCATCATGGAAATTAAACAATAACTTCTTACTTGAACAAATTCTGCAATGAATATGTTACAAAAATAATTAACAGATAACGTCAATTGGCTAGAACTTTATCATAAGAGAATGGTCTCCATTTGTAAGATTAAAAAAGCCCAAGACATGGACAGTTATAAAATAAAATCCCAGGCACAGTTTTTCAAACTATGAGACATAATCTTTCACAATATTTTATTCTATTGGTATTGTTTCTATTAAATCACTGGATTGAGGATTGCTTTAGACAGCTGAGTGCTAATGGTCCTCAGTAACATTTTGGAAAATCTGGGTCTTGATTAGCTTCAAGGACACTTTTTTCCTCCTAGCCAATAGTCAGCTCTATCAATAAAATAATAACTTTTTATTAGTGTCCTATATATATTTGAAGAAGAAGGCTATTTGATTTCTTTATACAGTTAATTAGACATGACAAGACATGCTTTGAATACATCACCACCCACTCATTTCTTCAGCAATGTCCATAAGAAAGGAATAAAAGAGGTATTTTCAAGCATCAAAAAAACTCTTGCTAATATTTGGTTTCAAATACATGAAGAAGTAGGTTTGGCTCTTATTTAATATCAAACTTTTCCTTGGGGCAGAAAACACTGATATTTTCATTCCTCTTAGGTATACTGGATTTTGCCATATTTTCTTCATATTGGCTGCCTCATCTCCTGCACCTCAAAGAGAAGCAATGTTCTGCAAAAATACAAAATACTTAATAGCCTCTGGGATTCTGCTCAGAGCTGGAAGCCAGCATTTAACTACCAATTCTGCCAAGCCTTGCGTATGTTTCCTAGTAGTTCCTAGCCTTTGTTTTAGACTTACAGCTGCCATTCTAGGAATCTAACATATTTTACAAATAATTTAAGTGAGAAGTTGCACAGGTTTACCTCATATAGAGGTGGAGCCAGAAATCTGTATTCAAATTGTCAAGAGCCCTGATGTGATTAGAAAGTCTAACACTGTGCAGAAGTCAGAGTACTGGCTATGAGAAACACAATTTCAGTTCTCTGCCATAACCAGTGAAAATCAAATTCTAATTTTTCATGTCACAGAGAATCCTGCTACATGCTCAATTTAAGCTGATTGCCTGGAATAGCTAAGGAGAAGCAAAGCTGGAAAGCCTTAGCACTTGTTGGTAAAGGCATTTCTTCTTGAACAAAAATTTCACACATCTGTGAGAGTCATTAGGAAAAAACTTCCTTCACCTGACTTATAGGTGACTATGTAGGTCTTCTGCATGTACAGGTAGTATCTTCTGTGCTCACTTTTCACCTCTTCTCTTTTTTGTGTGATGGAATTGCTTCAACAGCAACTGGATAGGGACCTGCCACCCCTGACTAGTTTATTAGCTAGTTTATGAGCTAGGCCAGTCATTCCTTTATCAGAGTCACAACAGAGGAAAAAACTGAACCTCAGTTTCCAGTTTTCAAGGTGAGAGCTTTCAGCCTGAACTATATTATAGAATCGTAAAATATCCTGACTTGGAAGACTCCCACAGGGATCACTGAAGTCCACCTTCCTGCTCTGCACAGGACAGGCCCAAGAATCACACCATGTGCCCAAGTGCATTGTCTAAACACTTCTTGAACACTATCAGGCTTGGTTCTGTCACCACTTCTCTGAGGAGCCTGTTCCAGCACTCAACCACCCTCTGGGTGAAGAACCTTTTCCTAATATTCAGTCTAAACCTCCCCTGACACAGCTGTGTGCCATTCTTTCTGGTCCTGTCACTGGTCACTACAGAGAAGAGATCAGTGCCTGCCCCTCCTCTTCCTCTCACAAGGAAGTTGCAGACCACAATGAGATATCCCCTCAGTCTCCTCTTCTCCTGGCTGAACAGACCAAGTGACCTCAGCCACTCCTCATACAGCTTCTCCTCAAGGCCTTCACTGTTCTCATTGCTCTCTTTTGGGTGCTTTCTAACAGTTTAATGTCTTTTTTATATTGTGGTGCCCAAAACTGCCCTCAGCACTCGAGGTAGGGCCATCCCAGTGCACAGCAGAGCAGAGCAGAGCGGGGCAGTCCCCTTGCTTGCCCGGCTGGCAATGCTGTGCCTGATGCACACCAGGACAGGGCTGGCCCTCCCGGCTGCCAGGGCACTGCTCACTCATGTTCAACTTGCCATCCACCAGGACACCCATGTACTATATATATATATATATATATATGAGTGTAAAGTGAGAAGAATAACTTCTTTTAAGGACAAGTAGTGAGTACTCCAGGTTGTGTAGACAGTCAGCTCTGGCTAATGGCAACTGGTGCTTTCAGAGACAATCTACTGCATCAAACTCCTCACACGCAGGGAGTTGGTAGGCACAAGTCCCAGCAGCTTGCAGAGTTTTGATGTCTCTGAGGATCTGATGAACACGAGACCCTGATAATTACTATTTGGACTTAAATCCAAGATAAAGTTTAGAACCAAGCTGAAGCAATTATTACCTTCTCCAGATGTTGTAAATGTTCTGATTGATGATATAAATGCCATTAACAATAAGAGGTTTTGGTTTGAGTGGGTTTTTTTAGATAGCAGTGGCAGTAGTACACAATGAATTATTTGACTCATTATTTTTACTTTGACATTGTCATTAAATGTAGCTATAAAAAATGCATTTTACCTCTTTTAGACCTAATCTTGCTTTCATTTAAGTTAATGGCTAAATTGCTATTGACTGTGGTAGAAAGAGCTCTATATCTCTATATATTAAACTGCTGTAATGTAATTGCTTCACTGTATGGATCAGTGTTTGTAATACAGGATTTAAGTTAATAATCCTTTTTATATTGCTATATATGTGAAAGGCAAACTTATAATACAGAAATAATATGGTCAGTGTTGTCAATATGAAAGATTAAATCATACAACTTGCATTTTCCATAATAAACGTGCAGATTCTAATTAGAACTAAAGTGAGCACTGCCTATGGATTTATCTTAACTCATAAGGATTATCTTCTGCTTTATAATATGAATGCAGGCTTTATAAATTGAAAAGAAATAATGAACTTCCAAGTTGATTGAAGTTGTCAGAGTAACTAGGGCAAGTTGCAGCTTGAAGCTCATTGGCAAAGCAGGTTTTAAAAATATATCCTTGCTTATCTTAACTCACATTCTGCCTCATTTGATAGGCTCAAGGCTTCACCTCTGTGAAAGAAAAGATGTGGTACATCATGTTTTGAAGAACATAAGCAGATTTGATAGAAGTCTGGAAGTAAGGGCTTACTTTCATGAAAATGGAAATTTAAGACTGCATGGATTTCACTCCTGTCTCTCAAGCAATCATCTTGGACCATCTTTCTTGGAAAAAAAAAGACACTAATTTCAGGTAAGTTCATTGTTAACACTTTGGATTCTGACTTTTCTTGAATCAATAAATACTTCTGAATTTGCAACAAGCATGCAATATATTTGGCAATGTTGCACAAAGCCTTTGCAAAGGGGTGAATCAGTATTATTTGTGTGGTCAGACCAAGCAGATATTTGTCATCACAAACCTGAAGTAATTTGTTATTGAGGTCATAGGGCATTAATAGATCAATTGTCTGGTAACAGGGACAATATTTCTCTGTTTAGTTTGCTACATAAGTAATGCTGTCTAATAAATAATGTGGAAAGAGACTATAATTTAGTCAACATAAAAAGCCTAAAACACACTGGAGGTAGGTATGTAGAGACTTCCACAGATAAAACTAACTTTTCGTGAGAAGGAACTAGTTCTGTTTCATGATGCCACTGCCAAAATAGAAGGCAGCCACAGAGCACTAAACTACTCGTTAATACTATTACCACAGGCAAAGGGTTTACCAGCAAAAACACTCTAGCACATGTTTACCAGGGGACTATCCAGGAACTATTACTCCCACCCCTCTTCTGTAGCATAGTCACTACTTACATGTTCAATCAGTGCTGCAGGTTCCCTTGTGCCCTGCACTGAAGAAGCAACCATGAAGAAAAAGTTTGGCTGTACTTGTGAAATTCATTACCTCCTCCTCTTAGCCCTCATGGCCCACAGTGGCCTTGGGATTGTGCAGGGATGAAGTTGCTGGATCTGCAAAATTATCCCTGTATACTTGAGTTTGGGAGTGCTGGTTTCTGTGAACATCCTTCTTACAAGTGAAACACAACTCTAATGCTCTCTGGCTCGCATATGTCTTTGAGTAAGTAACTACCCAGTAAACTGTAAGGTAGGGCCACAGAGCCAGCCTTTATTAGAAGTGTGTATGTATAATTGCAAAACATAAGCCTCTGAGAAGTGACCAACCCTCTTCCCTTTAAAATAAAAATAAAGAGTTGTATTCTCATCAGTTGAAGAACTCTCACAGCAGAGCTGGGATTGCCTCCCTTTCACTTTCTCCTGCCCTCACAAAGGTGCAGACTGACAATTAGCAAATGTCCGAAGACATTAGACACTCTTAAGGCTTAGGGGCGTGATAGGTCGAATACCTTTTGAGCAAACATTTGCTGCCACAAAGAGCTCGCTAACTGCTACTAACGTGTAAGGAGACAATAAGTGTCGTCTGCCTTGCCTAGCTCGTTCTGAAAGCAAGTCTGTCCATACCCACTTTCAGCTCGTGTTAGGCTGTAAACCCTGCGAGGAGAGGAATATAAGTGCTCTTTATCCAATTCTCCTGTCTCAAGAACAGTAGACCTAAGGCACATCTCTGCTTGGAAAACTCTGCTCTGTCTCTTGGCATAGGCAGCTATCTTCTCATATCCCAGATCCACATGCTTTTTCCACTGAGAGCCCACAGGCTCACTGTATTTCAAAGGTGGAATTAGGCTTCAAATTTTTCATGCCCCAAGCCAAACTGTCAGGATGCAAACCTGCACTCAGACACCGCATTTAATCAACCTCCAGAAACTGACAGGGCAGAAAACACAAATGTCTCCTGCCTCCCGGTGCCTGGACTGACCCACATGCTACTATTATATTAAACTTCCTTTCTGCATGTGGATCATTATCTACTAGTCTTTGGAGTGCTTTCATTACCTAAACTAGCTATATGGATGTGAATCAGGAGTTTAGGGCAGGCTTATAGAAATAGTTTTCTAATTCTAATTAGTTCTACTCAGTTTTATAGGATTTTGTAAACTTGTGCTTTTCTTTCTTCCTGGTCAGTGAAATTCCCCATGTGAATAAATCATTTCAAAGAAGCATAGTATCATAGAAAGGTTCTATCAGAAGGGATTTTTGGAGGTCAACCAGTCCAGCTTCTTGCTGCAAAGCAGAAGTGATTTCAAAGTCTGATTAGGGTTGCTCAGGGCCTTTACCTGTCAAACTTTAAAATCCCCAATGGTGGAGTTTCCACAAATCTTCTTGGCTTCAAGACTTGAACACTTTTTCTGCATAGAAGAACGTTTTTAATATCCAGTCCAAATTTCCCTGGGCGCAACTTGTTATTCTATTTCTCTTCGTGCCTCTGAGAGGTTTGGTTTCCCTTCTCTGTAACTCCTCCTTAGGCAGTGAAAGGTAGCTAGCACTCCACTGGACTTCCTCTCCTTCAACCCCAGCTCCCTTTCCACATATGTCATGTCCCTCAGCTGCCAAGCAACTTGATGGTCCTCCACGGAACTTGGTCCAGCTTGTCCCTGTCTCTCTTGAACTGGATGTCCCTGAAATGAGTGCAGTGTTTCCATGAAGTCCCTCCAGTACCATGGGAATAATTATTTTCTCAGCTTTTTGACTACGCCTGGGCTAAAGCAGCCCAACAAGAGGTTCACCTGCACTGCTGCCAGGGTGCGTTGCTGACTCCTGTGCAATTTGCCATCACCAAAGGCCTCAAGTTGCTTTCTGCAGAGCTGCCTTTTTGCCAAGCCTGTGTCACATCACAGGATTACTCCGTCTTGGGGAAGGACTTTGCATTTGCTGTTGAACTTTAGAATTCTCGTGGCAAATCATTTGTCCTGCTTGTGGAGCCTTGCGTGAGAGTGTCAGCCATGACCCTCAGTGCATTGATGCCTCACCCTAATTTAGCTCTAGGTGTGAGCTTCCTGGTGGTGTTGATCAGTCAGGGTGGTGATGAATATCATTCAGGGCATGTTAAATGTTGTCAACCCCAGTTCATTCCAGTTAGACTTCCTTACATGTTAAACAAATATGAAATATGAATTTCTTTGGGCTCTTTTTTTCTTTGATTTGGTGGTGGTGGTTTTTGTTTTATCACTACACTTCTATCAGGAAATACATGGAAGCATTTCCACCATCTTTATGATTTATAAAATCTTCATGATTTATAAGCAAACTTACTTCTGCATTGCATTCGACCAAAATACCTGTTTATCAGAAACATAGTGGTAACAGTAGCAGGGCTAGTGCTACTAAATTATGGATATGCCTTAAACTAGCATATGCGTATGTACATTTTGGTACTTTCCAAGAAAACAAGCATGAAAGTTCCCTCCTGACTAAAACTGAAGACAAGATATTTGTTGAAAAAAAGGAATTCAGTAGAGGCAGCTAAAATCTGACAGCTCCGGTCCAACTGCCTCATCTATTGAGACTGGAGCAGTAAGGTCTGTTGTATATTGCATTTTTTATGTGTTCCTAATTCATTCGGCAAGCACACACACATGCATGTACCCATACGTGCATGTACACGTGCGTTCACACTTCTCTCATTCTGCTCCTCCGTATTTTCTGTTTCTTGTAACTGTCTTTAAATACAATTGCTGAATTGCAAAAATTATTCTTTTATTCTTTAGTGCAAAACTACTTTTTATTTAGTTTTACTAGCCTATTCAAAGCTTTCAGGTTTGGATACAGAGGGGGGTTAAATTTAGTTGACTTTTTTCAGTTTTTTGTTGGTTAGGAGGGAAAAAAGTTTCTTAGAAGCTATCATTTCCAGCTTTTAACTATACAATAATAATAAGGTTTAATTTTTAAAAATCAAAAGCCTAAAGCTTTCTTCTGGTTTTGCATAAAATAAGCTTTCTCCTTTCTTCTCCCTCACAAAATATAATTGAAGAACTCCAAAAGTAAGCTTAGCTGATATTGTTCCTGTTTTCAGTCTCTCTCATTCAAAACCATTTACATCTGCAGACTTCAGCATCTTTATCACCCACATTTCAGAAACTCTTACTGCCGTCTCTAGAGGTTGTCCCCATTCTTACTGTGTGAGTTAAAAGGTATTAGAAATCAAATACCATTAGCAACAATGCTCCTTCGCTGAACACTCTGGATGGCTGAGGAGGAGGACGATTCTGCTCTCAGCCATTTCTGCAGATACCCAAAAGAACAGAATTTCTCAGTGTAGGCTGTGTGATTTGTGCATTAATAATATTGAGTGTACCAAGACAGTATTCGAGGCTTTGTTTCCCCTTTTTTTTTTTCCACTCTGTGCACATAAATGAATTGAGGGGGTTTTTTGTTTGCTTGTGTCCAGAACGAGGCTAAGGATCTTTGCTAAATTGGTTAAGTCCGAAAGTTTTCTAGGCAAGTATTTCTACTAAGTGCTCTGGAGTGCTGATTGCTGGCTGTAACCATCTTGAAGCTCCGCAGCAGCTGCATCTCGCCAGGGGACATGGATTCCTGCTCGTGGATTCCTAGTGCAGGAATGTGGCTTTTGCAACACTGAGAGAACAAACTTCCCCCTGCTTCTCTCCCTTCATTTATGGGAACCTCACAATGTAGTATTTGAAAGCTGAGTGACACTCGCTTAACCCCAGTGAACTGATTTTTGTAATGGTTTTATCTTCCTGATCGCTTTTGCAATGGAAAAGACTGATGCTATTTTAGACTGAAAGATGAGACTTTCCAATGTACCTTCAAGCTGAGTGTGGGCAGTGCAGGCGGAGAGGTTAGGGGCATCAGGAATGTTAGTAAAAAGATGGCATGCAGCAACAAGTTTTTATAACCTCCAAAATCCTACCTTCTTTTCTACTTGCTCTCAGTTTAGTAAGAATGAGAAAATATTCAAGCTATTCTAGTAAATATATTTCAGCCAAACCATAAGGACATCATCAGGTCAAAATACTCGCAATTAAAAATTAAATAACTGATGCCACTATCCTGAAGTCACAGCAAAGGTTGCACGTTAAAAAACACACCCCAAACGACCGAAGAGCCTCCCTCCCCCTCCAACAAACCAGCACCGTCCAAGCAAGTTTACTGTTACTGATTCTGTAGATACATGTGTTACTGCTCCATTTGACTTACACGAGGGACTGCAGCAAATCGAAAGGAAAATCGCATCAGGTTATGCCAAGTCAACCAGAGAAATGTATTGTGTCTCCTCAAATACATCCTTTCTCCCCGTTTCAGCTGAATAGTGCCACAGCTGTGCTTATGCTGCTGGCAGTGCTATGAATGTGTAAGGCTTTGACTTCTGAGAAGTGAGTTACCTTGGAAGAGCTGCCTCTAGAAATGCTGATCTGTGCTAAATACCCAGCCCCTCCAGGGCACTTCTAAAGTGATTCCCCTGAAGGTAGGAAACCCAAACTTCAGTAAATTCTTCTGGAAATTCAGGGCAAGTACAGCACCGTCAAACAAGAGAGATTTAGCCATTTTAGAAGTATTAACTTGCCGTATGTTTTATGAGTATATAAAATAGCATTATTAGCACTAATAAAACTGTCACGGTGGCAACATATGTGATTATTTGCTATAGGTGGTATTCATTTATGTACGTTCTGAAGAGGTGTGGGAGTGTTTACAAAATGATTCACATACTATCAGCAGTGACAGCTACACTGAAAATTGTCTATTATCACATACAGGTTTTCATTTGCTTTTAACTTTTTTATCTTTTCATGGATTTTTTTTATGCTTGAAGCTTGATTTTGGGAGTGGGAGGCAGCAAATATTTCTCTTACTGAATTCAGCTATTGAAAAGAGACATTTCTTTGCCCTAATCAAAATATATTTTTGAACACGTTAACCTATTCAGAAAATAATAATTCTATGGTGCATTCAAGGTTCAGACCAACCAACAAAAAAAACTATCAAATGAAGGGTTGGATAAGCAAGATGCACTGAATATTTATCCACTGTGTGGCCTTCCTTCAATTGTGTTCACTGGGACACAGAACCAAAGGGAAGTGAGGGAATGTGTCTGCTAACAACCTCTGGCAGGACAGCGAAGAGTTTTGCTAAGCAGCAGTTTGCTCAGAGACTGCCAGGTAACAGAAAAGGCGGCACACTGCCCCCCAAAAGCCATGAATATACAGTAGCCAACCATCAACATTGCAACAACAACCAATAAGAGGCATAAACATGAGTTGGGTGTTTAATACAAGGTTAAATTCTCCAGTGCTTTCAGACACACATGGAGAAGAATCTCAAGTCCTTGAAATAGCTTGGTCGACAACATACCGAACAATTGCTGCTTTCTTTTACTCTCCAGCTTCCAGAGGAGGGAACTGAAAACTTTGTATTCTCTAAAATGTGTTGTCCTTTGCTATTGGTCTCTTGCATTTTTCGGTGCTTTCTCTCTTTATGTTCCTTCCAGTGTGTTGCTTGCCTAACAGCATCTCAGACTTCAGAACTCAGTTGAAATATGACCCACGAAATGCCAGCATCTTCTGTAATGACCTAAATGTCATGTGTCCTTTTGTTGCTTTCTGATTGCAAGAGGTTAAGTTGTAATCAAATAACTATGCCTTCACAACATCTCCAGGCAGTTCTTTTTGTTTCCTTAGAGCTTGCACTGCAGTCAGAAGAATCTACTCAAATCTTTTCTTAGCCCCATTAACTGGTGAGTGATAAAGAGCTGTGCTCTGAAATATAATTTCTTACTTCATGAATGCTAAGCTCTTTCAGAAACAGATGGAGGTTAGCTCTCTGGGAGAAAAAAAAAACCACAGCAATTTTGTGATGCTCAATATAAATATTCTTGGAAGAAGCCTCCTTTCGTATTTAAAATCATTTGCTATTTAAACAAGCTGGTACATTTAGCACCACCTAGGCGATGACGAACCACTTCTCTGGAAGTTCTGACTGCTTCTCAGACTGCCTGCTCTCTAAGCACATGTATCAGAGTCCTTGGAAAATCTGTTAATATAATTTTACCTCTTTGCCAGAAAAAATGCTAATCCAGTCCTAGGAGCTCTATTTAACTTTTGCTTCAGCTATAATATTGTCGATTTAAAAGGTACTGGATTTTGGATCTCATAAGAAATCACATTGGATGGAGCATGAAATCTGGAAATCCAAGGATTTAAAGAAATTGCTTATATAAAATTCACTCCTTTTTTTCTGCAGGATGTTAGCCTTCTGATCAGCTGACATGAGCAAAAAAGCAGTCCAATGATACTGTGAAAGGTAAAACTGAGTTCAAGTGGTAATGTTGCATTTTCTACGCTTGGTACCCATTACTGTCCATAATACATATGTTTGCAATGTTTTCTGATTTCATTTACCCTGATGTAAACTCCAGAGTAAATCTGTTATGAACATGATTATTTTGGCTTTGTCCCAGTGGAAGTGAACAACGGATTTATCTTGCTGCCTATTTTGCCCCTGTAACAACAAGGATTATTATCACAATATGATGGAGTGCAATGTTTCTGATTATGCTAATAATAAACCCAGAAGAAATCCTTCAATCTTACATGGCCATAAGCAGCAGAACAAATTTTCTTGCATGCATGTTAAACAGCAGTTTATTCCCTTTCTTTTCCAGACAGGTTTAGAAGGTAAGCTGATACAAGAAAATGACAGCCGAATCTGTAAAGTCTCTCTCTCCATTATCCATGTCTGCCAAGGTACTCATCTAGTATAGCAGCAGGTACTTAGGATGTATTCCTATGTCCTTAATATTGTTGGTTTTCATTACTTGTTGGTTTTCATTACTTATCCAGTATCAAAAACATGCTAAATTCTCTCATAAAACCAAGTTGGGACATGATTCCAGCCGAAATGTAAATAATTTATAACTACGTACTACAGATGAGCAAAATTCTTCTTTCATGTTCACAGAGGAGCTGTTCTTGCACAAGCAGCAATGAATGTGCTTTAAGCTGGTCTTCTCAAATACTTTAACTAGCAATAGATTATTTAATACTGGATTTTAGCACAGCTTACAACTGCTGGGACACAGCATTCTCCATCACATTCTCCAGTCTTTGCATAAACAATTACAAACATGTCAGACAATGCTCTGATGATACCTTTTGCAGGAAGAACTAGTTATTCTTATACATTTCCTGTGTACAAAAGTGATAAAACAAAATTAAATTCAATCCTGCAGTTAAATCTTAATGCAGCTTGTTTTTTTCCTTTTTTTTTTTCTCTAGGAAAGATGCCTCAGGCAAGGCAAGTATATTTCAGTACGGAAGGGATTAACATTTTCTAAAATTTCCGGTGTTTTTATCTACTACATTTTCCTAAATTGCTAACGCTTCTTCTAGTATTAAAGCTGCAATGGGTTCTATAAATCCACTTTCTGATTATGTGAGTTAAGCTATGCATTTGGGACCAAAAAGGAAAAAAAAAAGTCTGAGTGAATTATGTCACAAATTGCCTTTAGTGCTTCAAATTCAGACTATCAAATACAGAAGCACATTGTTCAAGATCGTTCCAGCATTAAAATAAATAGTAGTATAAGGCCCTTAGAGCTGTAAATGAATTACAATCCTTTTGCCAGGGAGATAAGGTTTGTGAGTGGGAGTAGAATCTTTTATTAGACCAACCCCTATGGTCGGAAAAAGTAGATAGGAAGGGTTTGTACGCCAGGAAGATTTTCTTCTTTTTCCCACTGTGCTAGTTTTACCAGTAAAGACCTGAAAATTTTAGCTCCCCCATGTCCTCTGACCATCACAGTTATAACCATAGTAACACAAGGCTTTTTAAAAGCAACCTGAAAACTAAAAATAAATAAAATGAAAAAACAAGAGGACATCTTCAGCCTGCAGTGTTTTAAAACTTTCTCAACTTTGGCGGGTACACTGAGGTTACAGTAGGACTATTCAGAACGAGTCTTCATAAATTAAGGCCTGGGTACTGCACTGCTGGGAACAGAAAAAGGCACTTTTTTCCAAGGTTTTCTTCTTGTTCAAGTCACACCAGAGGACAGGAGGGGAGAAAACTGGCCTCTATAGAGCAGGCTTTTGAGAGGCTGCTTGCATAATTTTGCCCTGGATGGATGGATCTTTTAGGAAAGGCTATACTGGCAGACATTTCTATACCCTTCATGCTTCTGTAGACGATTTAGAAAGTCGTCATTGTTCCTACATGCCATGCATGGTATTTGACAATAATGCTTTTCCCTTACAAGTTAAGAAGCTGCACTGTGTCCTTCATTTCTTCCACATTGCTCTGTTCTTTCTTTAATTCTGTTTCTTCTCTTTTTCTAGTCTCTGTCTCCATTTTTTTTTGCCATTTTGTCTGCTTTCCCATGAGCAAAGTTGCTACTGTATTGGTTAATATATCTTTAAAAGTGCCAGGGATTTTTGTCTCCAGGACCATCTTCACATTTTTCCTGAATATATTTTGCTTCCTGTCCCAGAAGCACAGAAAGTAAAACAAAATTCAAGTGTGGTGGCATAATTAGGCCACAATTTTATTAATAAAAGCCATCTGGGAACAACTGTTAATAACTTGTGCAGGATGGGTCACAGTCTCTTCCTTAATTGTTTTCACCTGCTGCAAGGCTCTTTCCTCCTTCCCTGCCACCCCATTCTGTGCCGGCTCCCTGCCCTGCAGAGTTCTCCTCCCTCACTCATTTCCATTACTACTCCCCAGCCTAATTTTTGGGGTCTATGATTATGCAGAGACTAAAGGCCTAGAAAAAGTAGATCTTCCCGCTCTATTGATACAGTAGGAACTCTGCTTTCTGCTGTGCTCTGATCTGATTTGACTTTATCAAGCAAGGTATGAGATTGTCATCAGATAAGTGTCTAAAGTGGCTTTCTGTCGCCTGCTGAAATGGACCAGTCTGAACTTACCATTTCTAGTGACCCAGACGGGTTCCTTGAAAAAGCGGAAAAATTCACCCTGTCTCAATCAATCTAGTGATGGATGAAAATTACCTGAGGCTTCAAAATGCGGTAATGACTGCAGCAGGCTAAAAACCTATCTGGCTACAAATCCCAGTGTAATCTGAGTGTGAGGGAGACTTGACATCTTTGCTGTTTTCTACCCTCCTTGTAATTCTTCTACCAAATTCATGCTTGAATTATGTCTAGGCCAAGTAAGCAGTGTTTTCTTGAAGGCAGGTGAAGAAGCCCCCTCATGGTTGTGGTGAAATGTGTCCAAGACAAGGAAGTATCTAGGGGAGGAGTAACGTGCTGCTGGCAGCTGTTCCCAGCTTCTTGCACAGGGGCTGTGAGCATCCCTTTCCACATGCACCTTGCTGCATCCACAGCAGGCTCAAACCCCAGAAAATTACTTTTCCCCAAAACAAAAATATATGGTTTCAGCAGCTGGTGTTCATCCTTTAAAAACCCCAACAAACCCTGTGATAACAGAGGACTGGTGGAGTTAATGAGATAGGAAGCCTGTCTGGTTTTGTAAACGTGCCCTTTCTTGGATGGAATTGCACTGTGCTACCATCTGTGCAAACCCAAACAGAAAGATTGTAATTGAAGTAGCAAGAACAGGGAAGGAAAACATGAGAAAGAAAGCAGTTTGACCAAAGTCCTGTGGGCAGCCAGTGGCAGAGCAAGAACTAATATCCTCTGATTCCTAATTCCTGGTACTTTTCTCCTGTCATCTGAAAATGATTTATTTCAGACACTCGCTATTTGCTGGTCTCAGTGGGTTAAATTGGACCAGAACATTTCAATGAAAAACAATCATTTTTATGTTCCAGGAATCACACTGAACAATCTTGCAGCTGATGTTTCTTAGGTAATACATAGCTGTTATATGGAATGAAAGTTTGCTGTAAGTGCTTGCTGCTGAAATGTAAGAGTGAAAGATGACTTTGGAGGGCCTCAGGAGCAGCTCAGGCAATGTGTGTCCTCCCACAGATAGAACAAGGAAATTACATAGTCAGGGACAAGGCAAAAATCATAACTGTTTTTTATTAGGCTCTGTCCTCTATTTGTTAGGATTATTGCCTTCACTGTCGTCAAACCATAAATCTGTTTTTCTCCTTTACACTGTAATTACAACCTTGTTTGGGGGAAGTAATATTGTTGGGGCTGAAAAAATACCCCCAAACCCTCCCAGTACCACTAGCTTAAAGGGAAGAGATACTTTGTTTGAATAACCTTAATAATATATTTTGCTCCTAATAATAGAGCACAGCAGAACTATCTAAAATGTGTGGCTGCAATCTTTCTGAAATGCAAGCAAGAGATTTAATTGAACATCTATCCTGGAGCTTTCTTTCATTCTCTGATAGAACATTATATGTAAAAATATCAGGACGCTATTTCAAGAACAAGATGATGTTTCATTCAGGCTGTGGGGTTTTCTCTGTACCGTATGTATTCCAAGGTCTGCAAATGCTGGCACAATTGTAAAACTATCATCATGATGAACGGATCGTGTTAATTGGTATTAAAGAATATTTATGCTGGATTGACTAAGTGAAAAACTTTAATTGGCCAGAGACACTTGGGTGATGATACCCAGGGAGTCCTATTAGCACCGAATTGATGCTTATCCTTGCAGTTGATGGCAATCACCATAGTGAAGAAAGTTGCAATGTAAGAGTAAAACTCCCACCTTCAATTTATGATCCTGAGGGGTACAAACCACGCTCAACTCTGCATGGTCTGAATTACAGATCTCTATTTAACAGGACAACGTAGACCTGCTGTTACAATTGTGTCTGTGATTACAACGCTCTAGAGTGTGCATTGCATTGTAATGCAGTTATTTATGCCATGCCTTTTTCCTTAAGGCAATAATACATCAGTACATACATGAAAGTCCAAGGAAATTGTTGTGTCTCATTACTGGAGAGAATTTTCCTTAAGAGATGCAAGAGAAACTCTGAGAAATTTAAGTTTCTCCCAGCAATCTTTCAGTGGTAACTTGCACACCAGTCTTCAGAGAAGTTTTTCTTTTGGCAAAATGCATTATTCCTGCACTAGGTAGTTTTGTGATGCTTCTGTTCAGTACCTCTGGAAACTTTAACCACCTTTAGATGCACATAGCTCTGAACTGCACCGAGCAGTAGGGCAAATTGCATCTCTTACAGAGACCGAGCAGTGTACCCACCTGGAACACTGTTTCCTTTGTTGGCACTCCTCTAATCCGTTCTTCTGTAGATCTGGTTTGTAAATACAACCTCATGTATTCTGAAACAACTACACATTCCATTAGGAGTCCTTTGCCTCTGTCCTTCCCTCCGATCTCCAGCAGCAAAGAGCGTTGGTGCTGTGGAGGGGCTGTGGAGTGATAGAATTTCCAATACATTTCTGGAATCTTTCCAGGGGAGATTTTTCAAAAGCAGAGCATGTGCTTTCTGAAAAGAAATAGGTAAGTGGCATCTGAGTCCTATGGCTACCTTAGAAAAATTATCAAAAAAGTCCACTTATCCTTTCACAGTACTGAGTAACTTCCCTTAAAGGTGACCTCTACCATTACGAGCCAGGTGACACTGAAAGCTGCAGGGCTCTCAGGACAGACACTCAGTCACCATTTCCTATGCTGTTTCTCATAGCACCTCAGCAGTTGAAAGCTGCTGGTTTGATGTGACCATTCTCAAGGATTATTTGTTCAGCCTCAGTGGCACTGGCTTGACTTTGGCTGAAGTCAGCATTTGTCCAGACATTTTGGGAATACTACACCAATACACACCATTGACAGTGGTGTCAAAATGTGGAAAGATCATTAGGCTGCACCAAGCTAGGCTGGATGGACATTTACATTCCATGAGGTAACCCTATCAGTGACATCTTAAACAAGGAAGCAGCCCATACACTATACAGGCTTGCCAGGTTTCTCTGCAAGGTCATTCCATGTCGGTCACTACTGAAAAAATTGTTTGGCGATATTTTTGCCAAAATATTATATTTTTGCTAAAATAGAAGAAGGAAATTTTGGTTAAAAGTCACTTTATTCACTGCTAATATCTCATTAACTCTGGTCAAAAGCACAGTTCCTTGTTTCCCTGATATTACTTATATTTGACAGAAAGCAGCTGCAGGATAGCTCCTCAAGTCCGCTCATGCTTATCATCACTGCTAGGACTATTAATTCACTGCAGTATACTTTAATGTACTATAACATTTAGAAATGGCATTTGGATGTGCAGTAATACTATTTTGCACAATTAACCTCTGGTTCCCTTCCATATAAGCCTGTTCTAAAGAAATATCAGTTATGCTCTGTTATTTTCAAATTACATTGAGTTTTGTGCCTTTTTTCTGATAGGTTGCCCTTTCCTCAGAGAGTAGTAACGCACATTGAATTGTAATAACACTTTATTTTCCTTGCAACAAAGCAGTATAAATCACAGATATTAAAGGAGATGAACCCATTCCCCAGCCCTAGATCAGATAACTCCTGACCACATTTTTTAAAATCAGGTTCTAGATCAACATGTTAGTTGTGCAAACAACAAAATGAGACAATATAAAGAAGGAAATGTTGCTCCTTGAATAAGAAAATTTAAAAATTCTAAATAATCTTTCCTTAAAACCTGTGCCAAAGAGCAAATCATCCAGTTCAGCGTCATTGTAAAACAGAACTTTATGCTTCTTTTTTTGCTTAAGAAATGTGAACCAGAAGGTTCTGTTGGAGTGCAAAGCAGAGGAAAAGTATGGAAGATAACTTGCTTTATAAATTTCATCTTGAGCTATTTTATTCTTTTTTCTGGAACTGATATTTTTCTAGAGACTTAGAGAACTAGAAGAGTATGGGATGATCTTAGAGAAACAAGTTTTTTTAAATTTCATGAGAATAGACATGTGTCACTAGAACAACAATCTCCAGCTCCATCACAGAGGGTTGGAGGCACTTAAATGTAAGAAATTTTCAGATGAAGAATATATCATTTTAGTTTATTTGGGTTGTGGTGGGTGAAACTTTTAAACTCATTCATTAATCTCACTAGTGAGCAGTAACTACAGAGTCACACACAAATCTAGCTAACCTCACAGATTCAACCTTCTGGTGGAGTGAACAAGAAAAAGCAGTTTTTGAGATCTCTTTGATGCCTTATTGCTTTGCAGCTCCACTGTGCCAAAATGCACAAAATTCTTGGCATAGGTAGGAATTTCAGTTTTTTAACTTAGGTGCTAAAGTTTTCTTTAAAGACCCAGCATCTCATCAAGAAGGTGAATGCTTCTATTAGACTCTGCAACAAATGGCTCTAATTCTGCTCTTTTTTGCTAGCATATTTTTAAAGTACAGTGACATAGCTGGCTGTGTTATTATCTCAATTATAAAAATGCATCCAAGAACAGAATTTAGCCCAATGTATTTTTCCAATGTTTTATATTGCTAAAAAGAATGGATTTGGCTCAGTCAAATTATGCTTTCTGTTGTTTCATGCATATGTTCAGCTGAAGACTGTCAGAGTTGTATTTGTGCATCTCATTGCAGAATTTGGCCCAAGGGTTTAGAGCTCCTAATATTTACAAAACAGATTGTATTCAATTTGCTGACACAAATATATAGCTTTAATACTGTGAGGCTTTAAAAATTTATATTCATGCCTAGATGCAGGATAAGAGTGGAAGTGAAATGAGTAAAATCTTCTTTTTACATTGCTTATTTTGTGGTAGAGTGATAGAATTCGGCAAACTAGTCTCATCTGGTTACGTCATTGCCTTGACTTTCACCCGAAGATATCAAGGTTTTCACAAGAGCATGCTCTTAATCCCCCCTGCTTCTTGCTAGATTTTCTAATCTTGGACTATTATGTTCAATCACATGTGAACACATTTCTCTGGCATTTGAGCTGCACAAATTCTTTTGTGTGTGGTTTCAAACAAGCTTTAATGCACTGCCAAGTTTTTCAGTTTATTCAGTACTTTCAAATGGGGAAAAATAAGTTCACAAAGCAGCCTAGAACTGTTCCAAGGACATTGTTTATAGCAAAAGAAAGAGGTTCAAAAACATCAACAAAGTCTTCCCTTCAGGTATACCTGGGACAACATCTGGATTTGCCTCGAGTAACCAAGAGAAGAATCTGGGCTAATGAATTCAATCAAGATTTAAAAAGCCGTCTAAGGTTTTGATTTTGCAGAGCACAGATGTGAACTGCTGCACAAAGGCAAGGTTATAAGAAATGCATAGAATGGTCAGTGTGAGAGGAAGCAGTCCAGCAGGAGAGGATATATGCTGGGTGGCTGCCAAGCCTCCTCTGCCTGGCAGGAAAACTTCGAGCAGCTCAAATACCTGTTGTTATACTGACCAGCAGACCGGAGCTCACATGACATGGTAAATGTCCATTGCTTGCCCATTTGTATGTTTCCAGCCCTCAGTACTTCTGCATAAAAGCAACTGGGGATGGAAAGAATGACCTTCCATGTGGGGCATTGCCCAGAAGCTCACTCTGGTCCTTCAGACCCTCTGTGCCCACGAGGACATGGCAAGCTGGGGCTCCCACATGGCTCTGGGAGAGGAAGGCTCTTCCTGAAATTCAGACACAGAAATGGTGCTTGAGAGATTGGGTGAGGGCTGCACCATGGGTGTGCTGGATGGCCTTGGGCAGGATACTGAGGACTTCTTTGTGCAGTTATCTACTCCATCACACGAGGCAGACATTGCCTGCTGCTGAACCCCGTAGGCAGTTTCACACCGATGCAGATGAGCACATGCAGCGCAAGATGGCAGCAAAGGGAAACCCCAACTGCTTTGAGGCTTCAGTGTCTGCTCTCTACAATGGCATCATAAATTCCCACAGACATGGGAAACAACATCCCAACAGCTGGATAATGTGGATTCCAGAGTAATATCATCCATTCAATATAGATGCTTTTGGTTTTTTCTACTGGGCTCATCCACAGGAAAAAGAGAAAAAAAAATGTCTGGCTGGCATTTCTTCATTCCCTAAAACTCTCTTTGTATGAAACCTTTTTTACAAGGTTCATTAGAGCTACTTCTCTTCTTCCCCTCCCCCCTACTATCCCTTTTATCACCCACTTTACCCACCTATCTTGCTTTTCACATTCCTCTTCCATTTTCATGCATCTTCTCTTCCCATGGCTTTGGCTATCACTCCTGAAGAGCTTGGAGTGTGTCCCTGGGGCTGACTTCTGAGCAGTGAGCTCCAGTGCTTCAGGAAGGTGACCTGTCAGTAGTTTTAGGCTTGACTGAAAAATCAGCAAATAACATGAACATGATGAGATTTTTGCTTTGCACCCTTACACATGCGCTTTGGGACTTGAATCCTCAGTGGTAATGCAGCACAGAGGTTGTGCATGTGCAGAAGCAAAGAGAGAATTTATCTTCAGATACATTAACCCACACAGAAGAAATAAACACAACTTTTGCACTGTTTGCTGAAAAGAAAATTGACTGAAAAGAAAATCAACACAAAAGAGATGAGTTAGGCACAGAGAACAATCCGTGGCTTCTGTTGCAATGATGGAGCTGAGCTCAGTTGGCTTACTGGAAAGAGAGAAGGAGGAAAAAAATAGAACTTGTTCTGGTAGAGAAGAGTCTCTCATGCTGCTAATCAACTCGGTGGCCAAATTTGCTATTGTGATCTGATGGTTTAGCTCTGCCAACTCCTGTAATTATCTCTATTGCCATTCTCCATTATTGGCCTTTTCAAAGGATATGAGTTTTCACAGTGTCAGACTATGCCATGCAATGAATACCACACCATCAGTGCATTGCAAACATAATACTGCATAAATGATTTACAAATATAGCCTCTTGCGACAGTAGGTGGAACGCAGCGGTTATGTGTTCCTAGGCCTCCGGGTTCTGGTTTCCTAATGGGTGACCTTTCCTCCCTCCATATTCTTTTCCTTGCAGATTATGGTATGGCAGACCCATGCCATCTCATTAGCTGTGGGAAAATCAGAGCATATGAAAAGATGAGGAGGCATTCCAATATCTAGAGCTGACAGGTAGCACAAAAGTGCTGGAATAGCCAGAGGACTCTGGCCAACCATTCACTCTGCTGACTGTTCCCCCAAACACCATTTCACAAGGTGCTGTGCAGAGAAGGGCATCACAGCAGCCCACAAGCACAGCACAGTGTTTGGTACAGGTCTCACAAGTGCTGCCACACAGGAGCAATATTTTCAGATGTAAACAAAACTTACAGAAGCTGTGTGATGGAGCTGTTGAAAGAGCTGCTGTGGCTGAAGCTGAGCAGGTGGTGTAATGATTGAAGGCAAAATGAAATGTCTGCTTTGACTGAAGGGACATGTGCTGTTTTCCCAGGAACTAAAATGTGGCTCAGAGACCCTTTAAGTGCATGCAGACATGCCAAGAACAGTATTTAGGACATGCAATATCACATACAATATTTAAGAAATTAATCATAATATTTGAGAAAATAAGATACATCACACTAAAAATTCAAAGCAACTTCCTTTTTTAAAAATAAGAACCACAAGACTGAATGACCAGATGATTCCCAAGAGAATCGATGATTAACTGGCTAAATCAGGACATCTGCAGGATGTAAGAATAATAGAAGGAAGCGGGAGTTTTGGCTACCACTTTTATAATTAGCAATTGTAATGATCTTAGCGGTGTCCTCCTGAAAGAACTTGAATATTCATGTTGAGGCACAGCATTCTGTTTCAGCGCTTTTGGTAACTGTAGCCACTTGCACAGAGTCAAGCACACACTCAAATCAGGAAGTCAAAATGAGTGCTCCAAATACTTTCTGTCGAAAATTGTAAGGAAAGCTGTTATTTGCATGCAGTAAGATGGGGAAGAGAAACATAGCATCCAAGAGCTCCCTTGGCATTTCAGTTTCCTAAATAATCGTCCTGCTTCTGCTTCTTATTTTTTTTTCTCCTCTGCAGATTAAATTCAGACTTGACCCAAGGAAATGCAAAATACATCTGAATCTGTAAAGTTAGATTTCATAACTTCAGGCCAGACAGTAGACAAAGACACCCAAAGTAGCAGTTGCTGTCTATAGAAAGTCAGGCATCCATTCACTCTTCCTGAATGGATGCTAAAATTTCATAATGACCTAAGATGAGCCTGGAGGTCATACAGGGTTGTTTGTGGTTATACTTAATTAGTAGTTCGGTGGGTACTCTGACTGCTTCCCAGTTTTTTCACCTTCACCAGTCAGATATATGCCTGACCAAGTTCCTCTGTTTTTCCTCTGTGTTTTTACCACAGAGAAACAAAGACTGATGTGATGCATCATCTTTGCAGGGAACCAATTAAATCAGTCACTCCTCTGAGAGGCTGTGGAAAGGGGGACCCCCATCTGCCTGGTGATTGATCTGGAACCCTCAAAAGGTTGCATATGTCCATTGCATGTGAGGTGATGTGAGGAGAAATCATTTCCTTTGCTCTCTTTAGCCACTGGAAGAGGAAAACGCAAACAGGTTCTTGTCCATTTGAGTGTGTGCACGTGTGTGCTTTGGCTGTGGGCACAGGGCAAGGCGTGCAAACCCCAGTTAATGACTTGCACATGCTAACAAGCATCATTATGCTTGTGAATTGCTCTTGGGCAACTGAACAGGTTTGCCTCTATCCAGGACAAGAAGGAATTAATTAGCAAAGAGCCAGAAGGCAATGATCCAGGTGCACCCCATGTCCAGAGGAGTGGGCTAGCAGCTGCAGTGCGGTATGTAGGGCAGAACCAGCTTGGTAGGTTGATGCCTAGAGAAAGTTGTAGGCTTCCTATCAGTCAGATCAAACTGATTTAATTTCCTGTGCTCAGGCAATGCAGTGGCTACCCACAGAAAGACTCTTATTACCATCAAAATCCTGCATTGAAAATCAATATATACCTTTTCTTTTCTCCTGCTTAATATGAAACTATGAGGGTGTACAGCTCCTCCTGGGAGTCCATTTTGCAGCTTATCAATGGTTTTTGTTTGTTCCTTGCACATGAACTTGCTTCTGATAGAACGCATGCTTCAGATAGCACCATGTCCTACAAAGTGCACTCTGAGGAGGCAGGTCAGCTTTCAAGCACAGAGAATATTTCAATGGATGCAGCTTTCTTGCCCAAGCATCTATCTGGCAGAATGGAAGCGGCACTGCTGGTGGCTTGCGTTCACAAGTAATCTGAGTTGTGACGCAGTTGGCTCCAGCAATGCTCTGTACTTTGCATAGCTGCTGCATTAATTTAACTGCTCCTCTCCACTTCAGCTTTCAGTCTAGGGTTCATTTCCATCACTGTCAAGATGCTCCTCAAGTTCCATCAGTGTGAAGTTCAAGTTCCTAGAGGTCCCACTCTTACCCTGGGCTGGCCTCCAAATCTTCCAGGTGCTGAAATGTTTTTAGTGCTAGCGCACAACGTGTCTTTTCCTAATTCCTCTCTCCAGACCAAGCGAGTGTTTTAGCAGCACAACAAATACTGCTGCTGATCTTCCTCTGTCATTTGTGCACCGAGCGTATTATACCATGTTCATTTAGCAGAGCATTTAAAATTAACCTATGTAGCCCAATACACGCAAACTAAAGAAAATTTACCATGTATAAAATAAACTAATATACATCTGGGAGACGTACACTCAGCAAGTCCAAAAAATTAAAACTTTATTGAAGGCCTTTATGTCACAAGCCACTGTGGACCAATCTTCACACCAGGATCACAAGTGCCCTTTTGGGCACTGATGCATGTACCTATATGCATGAAGTGTAGCTAAGGTGCCTTGCCTGGCAGGAAGGAAGAGTCTTTGCTTTAGCTGCTTAATCTTCAGCATCAACTCTGTTGAATTTTGGACAAAACTTTTATAGATAATGACTCAGGTGAGCAGCAGTTTATGTTGCAACTTAAGATCTCACCTCAAAAAATTTACTTTTTAAAGTCCAGAAACATGTGTGGAGACGAAATGTACGCACAACAGGGGAATGTCAGAGATAAAAACTGCATGAAAATCCCTTTTTCCAGCATATTAAACCCAGAAGTTTATATTTGCTCATATTTGCAGATCCATATTTTTCTTTTTTTTTTTGTTTGTTGAAGACTTAATTTTAATTACATAGTAAATAGTGTTTAATGTTTAAGTCTAACTTGTACGTTTTGGACTGCGTTCATCTGCACAGATTTGCAAACAGCAGCAGCTGGGCTCCTGAATACTGACGTGCTGATACTGGAAGAACTAGCTCAGGGACCACATCGCCTGTTCCTGTATTACATGACAGCCAGTGAGCAAACCAATTTGCAACAATGGGGTTTGGGGTTTTGTGTGTGGTTTGTTGTTGTTGTTGTTATTGTTTTAAACCGCAATAATATTTGTGCAGAGGAGGAAATAATCCAGAATTTGCATGGTGACAAAAACCCTGTGAAATATCCTACTTGCCCTTAGACCAATCATGGCCTATAAAGGCCATCTGAACAGCAACCACAGTACTCAGGGAGGCCCCTTGTCCCCAGACAGCTGCTGGCTTGGAGATCAGTGGGAAGGAAAAGGAGGAGCATCCTGTCTGCACACATTTCCCCAGAGGAGAAGCTTTGCTGGCAAAGCCAGGAAAGATGCTTTTCATTGATAGCTCCAGTGTTTATTGTTTCACACAATATGGCTTTTGGAAAGCAATACCTGTGTAGAAAGGTATTGTCTCATAGAAATGGATAATGGATGGATCTGAGCGGATAAAAGGCTTTGCCTTTGTGTAGGAAGATTAAATAATTCCCAGAATACACTGCCCAATAACACCTCTATGCATTGAATACTTGCAAAGGGATTGTGTTATAAAGCTGCAGCAAAATGCCACCAGTCTCTTGGATTACCTCATTTGGGAAGGCTGAGGGTGTTCACAATTCTACACATTTAAAGATACAGCAAGCAAAAACCAATGTTTGGAAGGTCTCTCTCTAAATAATAGAGTACCATGAGTTTTTAGTGCAGGATTTTGTTGCAAGGTTTTTTGTACTGCTGTTTGTCTGCTCTCCTCTTAGCTCAAATATTACAAGACAAAAAAAGCAAGAGAAGTGACAGCAAAACCAGATTTTTGTAAGTGTTATGACACTGATTCATGAACAATCCTGATATCACACAGCTCATGGGTAGACATAAAGGCAAGAGAGACATGAGCCCTGAATCTCAATTTCAACACAGGGTTACTATAATGTGTAAAGTATGGTTAATGCAAAAAAGTAAAAAAAGCCAAGGAATATGTTAGGATTCCTATACTTCTGCACCAAAAAGGATGTGGGGTAACCCAAAGAATAACTGGATTCCTTGATCAATTTACAGCTCATGGTGTAAAAAACATGAGAAATCTGATCAAACAGTCCGTTACTTTAACAACTGCTCTCAGACCTCAAGGCCTATAAGTGAGCCAGTCTCAAACTGAATGATGGCTCATCATCTGGGCCACCCATGGTGCTGGAGACCTCAACCTCCGGCCACAAGCTGCCCTCAGGATTAGGGTGAGGGCTCAGGGAACCACAGAGGCTACAGCTCCAGGAACACTGGCGCTATAGAAGTCATAACCTGGGGAGCACAGCACTGCATCAATATTGTTTTCTCCACACCTTTCTCATCTGGGCTTCAGCCCTGTGCTGCCACTAGGATTAGGGTTAGGTGTTCCATAATCCTTGGAATTATTATTCCTGTTGAACAATAGGGGATTTTTACTTGGTTGTTTTCTCTTTAAAAAAACCCAACATGATCTGAATAGGTCTTTAAACCACTTGCTGCTTGACAGATGCTTTCCCCCTTATTCTGAGCATTTCCCTGCACATATAATATCATCCCCCATGAATCATCTCACTTATTCCCATTCCTGCTATCATTTTGACCTCTTCCAGATGCAGCTTTCTTGATCCCATCACTAGGATTCCCATCTTTTACACCTGCTTTCTCAGTCAGTACTGCCAAGCAGGGGAAGCAATTGACTTTCCTGATTGCCCAGAGCAGCCTGGCATCCCTTCCCTTGTCTCACTAATGGGTCTGCAGTGCTGGTCCCTCAGCTTTCTTTTCTCCAGGAGGACTTTTCTAGATTGTGTCTGCCTTGAGGTGACCACGTATGACCTGGCTGCACTCCAACCCTCCCGCTGCAGCTGACAGATGGAGGGGCACTCCCCAGGACCTCCAGCAGTACAACCCCTTTCAATTTTTGCATCCTCTCATGAGCTTACTTCATTAAACAGTATCTGTAAGTGCATATTAATGGTCCAAACTGCATGAGCAAGCTGCTGAACAACCTGCAAGTATTTGTCTATCTTTTGACTGAAGAAACCAGCCTGACAAACTCCAGGAGTGCCATGTTGTGTTGGACTTTTCTTTTGCCCCTCCTTTTACTGTTCTTTCCCCTTCTCTCCCTGGAGAGGAATAAAGCAGTGCTGGCTCATCTGGGGATTGTCTTTTTTTTCCCACTGACTGGCAGCATTTTGAAAATCTTCTATAGGAAAGGACTGTTCTTTTCGTGCTGGTGACCACTCTAATGCATACTGCTTCTTTCTTCTAATGTCTTGATAAAGAGTATTTTCGCCCTGGGAATGCTCATTTACTAGAGCAGAAATACCAATAAGGCATCACCTTAGGTCATGGTCATAGCAATGTAGGTCAGTGGGTGAAGCAAGAATGCTCGTGGATAATTTAACTCCCTACATGGGCACACTTTGGCCAGGGAGTGAAAGAGTACTTTAAATAACGATAGTCCGTTGACTCTGAAGTAGTTTTCTGCACAGATAAGCAGAAGATTGACATGCCAGGGTCAAAGCACAGTCTTTTGCTCCTCAAACAGGCATAATTTAAGAGTGAGAGAATGCAAAAGGAAAGCACCATGCTGGATTGACTGACAGTAACTTATCTAAGACCTCAGCTGGGAGAATATTTCAGGGTAAATACTTTTTTCAATGCATTTGCCTCTTTTCCTTTTGGAAATTGTCTATAAACATGTTTTCGCAAGTCTGTTTGTCATTCAGAATTATTTACATTGAGTGAAACTCAAGTTCAGGCCCATTCATAGGAAGCTTATTGCAGCTTTTCAAAGGAGAAATTCAGTCTGATCCAATTTAACACAGAGATCACAAGGCGTGCCTTCTTGCCTCAATTGGATAATTCTTTGATTTAGTTTTTTGATGTGAATATCAATTATTCATTTGAATTTTAACATTCTAGTAGTACTTGATGCTATTATAATGGTATATGCTGTTTCGGCAAATATTTCTGTACAGATACTACTAGTGAGAAAATTTACGGCGTGAAAATTAAAACCAAGGAAATGCAGAGATCCTTTCAAAATACAGATGAATATTCATAAAAGCATTACAGTATTTGCTGCTCTCTGATGTTTAGTGTTGTTCATTCATCCAAAGCTGGAAGGATATAAGCTGAGACATGATACTTCAAGAAAGCAGTTAAATGAGGAACTGGGGAGATTAAGTTATAACTTATAAGATGATTGTAAAACTCCTGGACATTTTGGGGCTGCAAAGCCTTTTTGAAAGATGAGAGAAAATACCACTGGGTGTAGCGTACAAAGCTAGCTCAGAAAACAGGACGTTCAGATGCAAATTACTTCAAGAGCCCTGGTCCAACAGTACCTTGCAAATAGAAGTATATAGAGCATACTGAGGTAACAGAAATTTCAGTAAGCTTAATTTTTCATCAACTGTGAGGGCCTACTTCTAATGTGACAACATGCAAAAGTCTACATTGAAGCCTGATACAGCAATGGTTGGGTGAAATTCTTTATAGGAAAAGAAATTCAGGGAGGAAATTATATGTCCAAATCTCTCAGTAGTCTGTCTGAACTAAGTCATGAGAGGTGACTTAGTTGACCAACCAGGAGCATAACTCTAGTGGCAAAGCCACTCAAGAATATATTGACCTTGAGTTTTGAAGTATTTGGTGTTTTTCTGGTCTCTGATATTTGTTTTGTTCTTCTTTGTTTTCTTCTGCCTAGGATAAAGTGTTTGGGGCAGTCTCCCAAATGCAAAGGGGTTACACGCATCACACAGAAAACTCAAGATGTTTGGCAAAGTCAAATGCAATGAGACTTTACCAGGGTTGCACTCTGGAATTGTCAGCATTTTGAGCCCTAAGTGGTAAAAGTGAAATAATCGTGTAATTAGACACTTGGTTAAACCCCTTGGAAACCAGCAGCTGGAGGAATGTCTAATCATAGTTACCCGCTTCAATATAGTTACAAGAAAACAAGTGAAAGGCTGTGATTTCTCTTACACATGCAGGAGTTGATAGCATAGCAGTTTCACCTCTACACCCCAAAGATGGAACACAGGCACCCAGGAGGAGCAGAGCTGCCTCACCTCTTCTTGTTCTGCTGGCAATATGCTGTATCTGCAGGAGAAACTGCTGCAAGAACAGAGATTCTGAAAAAAGGGAGGAAGCAATAAACAGACTAACAAAGAATACACACGATAGGTATAGAAGGACGGGCAGAACAGCTTCAGAGAAAAAGCCTGGAGAGCTTTTGGGCTGGTTGCTAGTTCAAAGAGATTCTTTGCTCACTGCTCTGTGCTTTTTTTGTTGTTGTTGTTGTTTGATTCCTGCTGTAGTCAGGGAAAGTGGATTAGGATGCATAACAGATATCTAGTTTCAGCATGAATTTCCTTTCTACCATACAGCACTTCAGTTGACTGTTCGGATGAGCATGAAAGTTTACCTCCTTGGAAACTGAAGGAAATGCAGCTACTGTTCTCCACAGAAGAGAGCCACAAGAACCCATTCATTTCCTTTATGTAACCAGGCAGGTGATATGAAAATTCCAGCTGGTGTGTTTGAATATCATTCTGCCCTGAGTTTAGGATGAAGCTGCCCCAGGCCCCTGCTTCACTCAGTGTTTCATCAGCTGACACTTTGAAAGCTGCTTTTTCACCACACTGAGTTAAATTTGCAATAAACCAGTCATTCTTCAGGAGAGCAAACACATTTAAAATATTTAAAAACAGAATCTTCTGAGAGCCAAAGATGTAGGCACATAATGCCTACATTATTTTGATCCTATGAATTTGTATCTGTATCTCTTCTATGTCCTTTTCCTAAGGTTTCTATTTCTCACCCCTCTATTTAAGTCTGAGGGAGGCAGGAAAAGCTACCCCTTCACCTTATCTCTTCACACAATAAACACTAAAGTTCATACTGCAAGCATTGGCAGTAGAATCTCTCGCTCCCCAGCAAAAGAGATTAAAAATGTCTCTTGGCACATCTCATCGGGGGACTTCTTTTATCCCTTGAATCAACAGAAGCTTTGGATCAACAAAAAGAACGGAAGCAGGTGTGTCTTTTACCTCATGCCAACCTATCCCACTCTCCATCTTCAGAAAATTTTTCTTTAGCTCTCCAAAGGATACTCAGCACTTGGGTAACCATTTGTTTCTGCTTTATCTTGACAGTAAAAACCAGAATAACAATAACCCTGGATGCAGAAGGACTCAAAATCACCTATGCTTTTATTATTATTATTTCATATACATGATATATTGTATTAGAAATCCACAAAAACTGTCATGTTATCAGATATGAAGCAGTACTCTTCTTCAAGGTTATGTTTAGCATTTCTCAAATGGAGCTTTTAATCAGAAATTTCTGGCTGTCCAGAAGAACATATCTCTTTGGTGGATATTCTCTTACCTTTATGAAAGGTCTTTCTTGAACCATAGTTTCACATACCCTCTAAGACTTTGAAAGAGTGGTTTAACCTTCTGTCCCTCCCCACAGTCACTCATTTACACGTTACACTTTCAGGTTTATGTTTGCAGGGCTATTTAGGAGTCTTGCACTGAACTAGATAGGGGAACTAGGGAGCGCATGACAGGAAACTGCTTTTTTCATTGGCAGTGCTAACCATTCAAATTGTACATGGGACTATGACTACTGCACGTTTTCTTGGGCTGACATAAGGACAAACTTGCAGCTTGCTCTTGCTATGCTTCAGTCTCATCTGATATGAATAAACACAGCTCCAAAGCCATGCTGTTTCCACATTAACGCTACTCTGCTGAAAGACATTATATGGGATCTGTCCTGCAGCAGAGTAGGAGCAGTTCTTCTGGGTTTTGTTTTTCTGTTTTCTTTGGGTTCTGATTTGGTTTTTTTAATTTTGTGGAGCAAAGCACCAATTTCCTGCCCTACTCTCCCAAAATAAATGCTTTTAAATCAGCAAAGAGCCAGCTATTCTCCCAGATTCGTGATCTCCTCTTTTTTTGTGTTTCTCTTTCAGTTACATACTTTTGTTCCCTAACCTGCCATAACCTATTTCCATACTTCTGTAATCACTTAAGGAAGAGTGATCTCGCCTCCACTCCTTCCCACTGCCTACCTCCCCAACCTGTTGCTGGAATCTCAAATCCTCAAGCATTAAAAGAGGAGAAGCTTTTTTTTCTCAGCTAAATTAACACCAATCTGCTCTTGTTAGCTTGATGTTCTCCTGAGAGGAGCCATACAACCTCTTCATTTCATTTCCCTTTGTCTTGCTGCTTAAGAAGTAGCACATCCTCACACCAGAGACACTTGTGTGAATCAATTTGCAGTGACCAGCTTAAATGTCTCCTGAGCCACTCAAGTTTCTTTCGTTTGGATTTGTAGAGGGAAGAAATAGCTACCCTGTGATGGCTGTAAAAGAAACCTGACAAGGAACAGAGGTGAAGTGCCTGTGTTGGCACACTGTGCTTGTTCCTCAAGTCAGCTTCCACAGCCTCAGTGGGAGCATCATCAGGCCTGCTAAGCACGTCTAAACATTAAACTTTTTCATGATCCTTCCGGTTTTCATCATACACATTAGACATTTGGGCATTTGTGTAGAAAAGCAGTCTGATTTCTTCCCTCAGGACCAGTTTCATGCCAGTAAGCCTTGCCAAACTTGACACAAGCTAGGGTGAAATCCTGGCCCAGCTAAAGTCAATAGCAAAGCTCCCATGAGAGTGAGAGTCTAGATCATACTGTCACGTTTTTGCACAAGAACCAACCTTCTCATGCCTGCTTGTCTGTGACATGTGGGGATGTCTGTCAAAAGACGTATTCCTTCCTCATGGAGGGGAAAGAGCTGGAAAGAAAGCAAAACAAGGCCAGTGTGGAGAGGATCTTGAATGTGATGTTAGAGCTTTTACAGATGGTCTTTCTTTCTCTTTGAAAGGTGTGTTATAAATGGAGCTGACAGGTGCAAAGCTCCCCCAGGTATCCTCATCACCCCTAGAATGACATAACAAGTTGTAACAAGCAATTCGTGCATTTGCTCCCTCTGCCTTTTCTCCAACGAGTATTTCCTGGAGAGGAAATAACCTTAAACAAACTCAGAACCTCTGTCTGTTCTGAAAATCACACCTGCAGAGGAGGAGCTATCTAACCTCCTGGGTGTTTATTCTTCAAAAAAAAAGGGTCATGCTTTTTTTTTTTTAAACCATAGAAGAACCTCCGTATAATCACATAACCATAAACCAGTTCCCTACTGGCCTCACTGTCAAGCTGCTGCACTAGCAGCTATCCAATTACTCACTAAATGTCTGCGAATTGTTTGGTCTATTAGAGATGATTTGCAGTAGGTTGCAGACTCCAAGTTTCTCCAGACGTCTTGCTGGAGAAATAAAAGTCTTCGTTGCCATAGTTTTGCTGACTCTTTTCCAACATTGC
>WEIT01028294.1:0-18043 GCA_013389985.1 Dryoscopus gambensis | reverse complement strand
AAAGTAAAATACAAAATAACATCTTCTAAGATTTTAGTATCTTCTTGGCTCTAAAATATCCTGAGGGCAGGGAAAGGGGAACCTCAATATAAGCACAACAAGCATTTTCAGGATAGAAACTATGGAGACTGTAAAAACAATAAAAAAGGTCGATGCTGTTGGTAATATTGATCTCCTTTAGCTGCAGTTTTGGGTGAGCTGAAGACACTGTTCTATGGCTGGAGAATCCTCTACATTCCCAGAGAAGTTAATAGAGAGCATGAGATTTCCATGCCCAATTCTCACTCTCTGGTAGGAATGAACAGCAGTAGCTATTTACTTGTTCTTTGTCTAGGCTATGCAATCACATACAAAAAGCTTACATGCTCTGCACTTGCAGTAATTTAAACTTTTGGGGATGCTGGTTTCGTTTGAAGCCACATATTCCCACTAAATCTAATCAGAAATATACCCGCTATCAAAGGCAGAATATTCCCCTCTCTGTCCAGCAGATTGGTTTACTGCAAGAAAACTACCTGCACAAGCAAATATCACAGATATGTCAGACTTCTAACAGAGCTATGAATTCTGGTAACAGTCAGAGGTAGAACATTAATAACCAGAACCATAAAACAAATCTAAAAACTGCAGAATAATAATAAAAAATTATATTTATAGAGGCAACGCAGGAGATGCAATAGTAAAAGAGCCTCCCTCTGGATCATCAGTTCCTGAGTTCTGCGATCCTGAATAACGGGCATGCTTCCAAACGATGAAATAAAACACATCAACTATTCAAAATCACTGACTTTCCTCTTGCGTTCCCTAAAGGTGAATTGCAGCAAATGTATAAATTTTAGTGCGCAGTAACTTGTGTGCATTTTACTACCACAGGAAGTGAATTTCACAGTATTTATTGGAAATCATTATCTTCCTCTGCTTTTTAAAATTTAATTTAAAATTTGTCACAGCAGCAGCAAAGCTGACACAGCCTAATACTGGTGATGGAGTGATACTCTCTGAAAGGACTCCATGGGAAGATCTGCCACGATTTGCCAATAACAGCATCTGTAATGCTATTTTCTTACTAAAAATCAGTAGAGCTTCCAAAATAAAAGAATTAAGTGTTTGTGTCTAAAAAGGACTTATGGACAGGGATCACGACCAGTAACAGAAGATCTTTAAATTATCTAAGCAGCAACATCAAAAAAATCAAACCTCCATGGAAGCAAAACACTCTGCCCTATTTTCAGTCTTATTGGTTAATTAATTCTTTAATTCTTTTTAATAATTTCGTTTGGGACTCTGAGAGCAGATGTAACCACTTGCTCAATTATGGAGTGTTTCACACCTGCTCTACCCACTCAGAAGAGGCAAGCAGGTGAAAATCAAGCTTCTGCCTATTCTAATAAAGGCATTTTTTGGCAGAACGAGCATTTTTTTGCTATTCAAAAATAAATCCCCCACCATCTTAACTAACATACACGTTTCTTAACATGGGGGAGTCAGGCCTTTGCTATTAGAATGGTGTCAAACACCTAAGGGTCATAACTGTAATGTATTGTATATACAGCTCAGGATACGATTGATAAAAGAAAACTAATAATCAAAGATGGATGTAGTCAAATGCACATGAAACGTGAATGTGAGTTTTTGCGTACACACACATGCATTTGTCTGTTTTATTGTACATGGACAGGCAAATACTGTCTTATCTTATGGTTCTTATCTGACCATTAACCAACTCATTTTCAGTAGGCGTTGGGGTAGAAATGCTTATTGTTAAGTTGAATATTGTTTTCATTTCAGCCTGAGGAGTGGTGAAGTTTTTCTCTTCTGACCTCTTTCATATGATCCCATGCTGATTTGAGTAAATGGAATTTCACCATGAGTTTCATGAAGTCCCTAATATCTTTCCAGGGGCCTTCTGACAGGAGATAATCTATGATTGCTTCTTTCAATGTTATCAGATCTGTCTCCTGCAAGTCACATCTGTTTATGGAACAAGTTCACCAGGTAATTGGCTATTATTTCATACAGACTTACTGAGAAGGACTGGATTCAGACACTACTGTATTTGCAGTGCCTTCAGATCGGGCTTTAGTATTGTGGACCTCTGACCTAACCACAAATAATGTTAAGGAAAAGCCAAAAATGTAATGCTATTAAATGCGGGGAAACTTCAAAAACAGCAACATATGGCACATATGTAACTACTAAGTACCCACCAAGAAATCCTTGGTCTAGCACCATAAATCCTTAATCCAGAGATACTCCCAAAAGAGAGCCCCTAAATAACCTTGTAATGAGAATTTCATACTAAAGAATGGGCTCTAACAGTCTCTAATCCGTTTGGAGCCTTCTTCAGTATTTCCTTCTGACTAGCAGGAGCAGTTAGACAGAATGCCAAAATGTATATGCAACTGTTTAGTCTCTCAAAATCTTTAAACACTAATGGCACCACAATCAAATCGTGACATTCAGCCTCAGATCCAGACAGACAAGGCTGAATGTGATCAAATTTAGACAGATAAATTGTATGTTCATATCCAATGTGTAAGGATCCCCATCTATGATTTTCCACAAGAATGTGTAAAAGGCAGGCTCAGTCTGCTGAGTTGTTGTAGCTCACGTTTTAAGAAGGTAGATGTGGGTTAGGCAGCTAACAGGGGAAATGAAAGATTATTTATCATTTGAAGTTTTATAAACTATTCTATAACAACCTGAAAAAATGTCAAACACAGAAAACCCTTGATTTGGCATTTCCTTGCTGTGCTCTTGTGAGGAATCCAACTCAGCAGGGACTTAAACCTAACACCTTCAGATCTCCCAAGTTTCAGTTCCCTCTACTACCACAAAAAAAAAGGAGCACAGCCAGCTAATGGTGGTAGAAAGCATTGTCATTTTTTCAAACATCAGGCCTTAAGGAAGAGCAGATCATAACAACCTCCCCCAGTTCCTAACTAGAACAGGAAAATAGGCAAACCCCTTTGTGTGTTTTGTACAGTTTATTTCTTCAGGGCTCCAGCAGCTGTTTCCTTCCTTTGGTTTATTTTAAATTAACACCACAATTTTGTGAGGAAGTGCTCAGGTGTAAAATAATAGGGTAGCACAGTCCTTGTTTTTGATACTGAAAGCAGTGAAAAACAGTAATAAGAGCAGCAGATTCCCTAACAAGTATCAAATCTATTTCACTACAAAAAGATACTGGCTTTCCTCTAGTTGTGAGTAATGATAGAGCTTACATGTTGGTGTCCCAAGAATTTCACTAAAAAAAAAAAGCCTAAAGCTCTCCATGGGGGTGTCTTGAGTTAGGGGTTTTCTTTATTGTGGGAAGGTTACAGAATTAGTACATGAAGTTATTTTGCAGATGAGTTCAAAGTAGCAAAGTGATTTCACTGCTGGAATGTTTCTGTGTATGTTCCTTAATTGTACCTCAACTTTCCTTTAAAAGAAATAATTTGTTTATTTCAGGCAAAAAAAATGGAACTTCTTCAAGACAGATACAAGATAAAAACATCAATTTATTACAACTGTGCTTTCACTTCTATAAATGATGTAGTCTGAAAGCAGTTGTCTGTTGCTTTGCTTTATATAAAGGCACCTAGCCCATCCTTTGCTGATGTAAACTGGCTTCTAGTTAGACTTCCACAGAGAGGTGTTCAGAGCACAGAGATATTTTCAGAAGCCAAGATGGCCACAGGACAAGGGGTTATAGTGGATGGGGTGATATCAGGCTGGTGACTGGTCACTAGAGAGGTTCCACAGGGCTCCATCCTCGGCCCAGTTCTTCTCAACATCTTCAACCTGGAAGCAGAACTTGAAGTGATACTGAATAAGTTTTCAGATCATGCAAAATGGGAGGAGCTGTTGACTCTGTTGAAGGTAGAGAGACCCTGCAGGGAGACCTCAACAAAATAGAGGGCTTGCCAATCAGGAACTGTATGAAGTTTAACAAAGACAAGAGCCAGATTCTGCAGTTGGGATGGGGAAACCCTGGATCTACACACAGACTGGGAATGAGAGGCTGGAGAGCAGTGCCATGGAAAGGGACCTGGGGGTCCTGGTTGATGGCAAGTTGAATGTGAGTCAGCAGTGTCCTGGCATCCAGGAGGCCCAGCTGTGTCCTTGGGGGCATCAGGCACAGCAGCACCAGCTGGGCAAGGGAGGGGATTGTCCCGCTCTGCTCTGCACTGGGGCGGCCTCACCTCAAGTGCTGGGGGCAGCTTTGGGTGCCACAATATTAAAAAGATATAAAACTATTAGAAAGCACCCAAAGGAGAGTTATGAAGATGGTGAAGGGCCTTGAGGGGAAGCTGGATGAGGAGCAGCTGAGGTCACTTGGTCTGTTCAGCCTGGAGGAGAGGAGACTGAGGGGAGACCTCATTGCAGTTACAACTTCCTCATGAGGGTAAGAGAAGGGGAAGACACTGATCTCTGTGGTGACCAGTGACAGGACCTGAGGGAATGGCCTGAAGTTGTGTCAGGGGACGTTTAGGTTGGATATTAGAAAAAGGTTCTTTACCAGAGAGCGGTTGAGCACTGGAACAGGCTCCCTAGGGAAGTCATCGTAGCACAAAGCCTGATCGAGTTCAAGAAGAGTTTGGAAAAATATTCTCAGTACAAGGTGTGATTCTTAGGCTGTCCTGTACAGGGCCAGGAATTGGACTTTGATGATTCCTGTGGGTCCCTTCCAACTCAGAATATTCTATGGTTCTGTGATTTTCAAGCCTGCCAATTAGGTGGGAAATTAATTTACACTATGGCTGCCAGGTTTGTCTCATTCTGTTCCTTGACAGGAAACCCAAAAAGTGACATGACTGACCCCCACAGCTTGTGAAAATGCAGGTACTTTTGAAGTGAGTCACCTGAACTGATGATGGCTGATTGATGGCTCAAGCACTCCCAGCTGCTCAGCTCCTTTGTATGCCATTAGGCAGCTTATTACCCCAGCAGGCCCACCCGGAGAGCCTGCCCACAGGCATTTCTTCAAGGTGCTCTGGAGGTCTCCTGTCAAATGGGATGGGATACTGATGCATTGTGTGGGTCATCCATCAGGCTTCCAGCCCCTGTGGAGACCACTGCCTTTTAAGTGTGGGGGGGCAGGGGGTGGACTTGGACAAAAATTCATGTGGAGGAAAATGGAGGGAAAGCAAAAAAAATACTTGTCTTGCTAGAATAAGAGAACCTTGAAATTTTGCTAGTTCTAGCCAAACAGTGCTCCTGGCAAGTCTACTGCAGCTGTTGGCTAATGAAACAAGAGATATCAAACCAGTTCTCTACCAAGAGTTACTTTGAAAATTCCCCAGAGGGTGGCTGTGGGTCTTAGAGCATATTGCATCATGTTATCATCTTAGAGCATTGCATCATGTTTATTTTGGGCTGTGGAAAGAAATGCAGTTAGAATTTGTTGTTTGGATCTAGGGATCTGCCAAATGCCTAAAAAGGAGAATCAGACCTCTGATACAGTGCTGAAAAACCCACAAACATCAGGTACTAACTAAAACCTGAGCATCAAAATCCTATTTTGTTTTGTCCCCTTTCCTCAAAAAATTGGAAGAATAATTTTCAAAGCTCATATGCCATGGAAATCAGAAGGCAATCCTCTGAGGTTTGACATAGTGGATCAATGCTGGCTGGGTGCCAGGCACCCACCAAAGTCACTCATTCACTCCCCTCTGCAGCTGGACAGGGGAGAAAAAATAGAATGAAGGGTTCATGAGCTGAGATAACTTGTGAGAGAGATTACTCACTAAGTACCATCACAGGCAAAACAGACTTGAATTAGAGATACTAATTGAATTTATTGCGAACAAAATCAGAGCAGGATAATGAGAAGGAAAAGAAAACCTTAAAAATACTTTCCCCTCAGCCCTCCCTCCTTTTCAACTCTACCTCCTACTCTGGAGGTGCAGGAAGACAGGGAATCTGGGTTATGGTCAGTTCATTACCAGTTGTTTATCCCATTCCTCAGGGAGTGGGGTTCTTCCCCTGCTCCACCCTGAGGTCCCTCCCATGAGAGACAGTTCTCCATGAAATTCTCCAGCGTGAGTCCATCCCACTGGCAACAGCTCTCTGTGACCTGCTGCAACATGAGTCCATGCCATGGGCAAATATTCTTTCCAAAACTGCTGCAGCATGAATCACCCTTCCATGGCATGCAGTCCTCCAAGGACAGGCTGCTCCAGCCTGGGAGCATGGCCCCTCTCTCCACAGGTCTCCCACAGGGTCACAGCCTCCACTAGGCATCCATCTCTCCAGCATGGGGCTCCTCCATGGGCTGCAGGTGGATCTCTGCTTCCCCATGAATCTCCATGGGCTGCAGGAGCACAGCTGCCTCACCATGATCTGTACCACGGGCTGCAGGGGAATCTCTGCTCTGTCTCCTCCTTCCCCTCCTTCT
Source organism: Dryoscopus gambensis (assembly GCA_013389985.1). Taxonomy (NCBI): domain Eukaryota; kingdom Metazoa; phylum Chordata; class Aves; order Passeriformes; family Malaconotidae; genus Dryoscopus; species Dryoscopus gambensis. The sequence continues at coordinate 11,661 of WEIT01028294.1, read as the reverse complement.
CCACTGACCTTGGTGTCTGCAGAGTTGTTCCTCTCACAGACTCTCACTCTGGTCTTCTCTGGCCACAATCAACACTGTGCAATAACTTTTTCTTCTTCTTCTTAAATACATTATCACAGAGGCAATACCCCCGTTTCTAATTGTCCTGGCCTCAGCCAGTGGCACATCCATCTTTGGAGCTACCAGGGATTGGCTCTGCCAGACCCAGAGGAAGCTTCTAGCAGCTTCTGACAGAAGCCACTCCTGTAGCCCCCCACTACCAAAGCTTGGCCATGCAAACCCAGTGCCGTTGGCTTGGGAGGCTACCTGGGATATGATGATCATTAATTTTCTGTATTTGAAGCTTGCTGGAATAAGACTGTACTGACAAGAACAATGACATGCAGGAACTAACCTTTTTTAGTGTTTGGTTCTTGAATACATATTTTTCTCCATGCCTTTCAACACTTAGATTCAGTTCTGGCTTTGGAGTTAGTCACTTCAATGTATACATAAATACTGCTGTTGAGCAATGACTCTAAAGAATTTTACTGAATTATAAAATGTTTTTAACCAAGTTATCAGATTTCTTCACAAAAGTTTGCATGGTGTTAACCTCTCTTTTTGATGCTTATTTTTTATTAAAGCTGTGCCATAAAATAACTTTTGATAGATAATTTTAAGTACTGTGAAAGATTTTTTTGTGAGCATAACTGTCTAAATATCCCAGAAATAAAACCAGAAGGTATTGTAGTTTACTCTCCCATGATTGTGTTTAACTAATTTGCAGTCTTGCATCTAATTTAGTAACACAAAGCAGGTATCCCAATAAATAAGATTATTTCCATGTTCTGCTAGAAAAGGACTAATAAATGTATACAGACATACAGAGGTATATATGCAGGACTGATTTCTGTAGAAACTCTTCTTCAAAAGCCAGTTACAGAACCTGGCTGAGTAGCCCTGTATAAGATGAGGAATTTGATGTTACTTACTTGTCCTTCAAAGCACTGGATAAACGTATTAAACTGGACCTTAGCATCCCCCTTAATAGTATTCCTGTTGCTAGGAAACGGTTATCTGGACCCCATCCATAAGCCTTGTCTTTGGGACTGCTTTCATACTTTACTCAAAGCCCTCGCTCTGACATCCTTGAAATTGTGTTTTCATTTTTCATTGTCTTTCCCGCTGCTTTTGGCCATTTGTTCTTGCTTACAAAATCCAGTTTTGCAAATGAGCAGATAAATATCATCTAACTAACCAGCTGTGTAAAACAGATATCTCCTTCAAATTGTATCCTCCAAAAGTATTCCTGGAGCAGCTTTTTGCCCTCACCATTTGTCCTGGGGTAAGTGTTAGTGTGGACAGGATTACTCATGGAAGACCATCACTTTCCAAGTCTTTACTGAAACATCTGCATCTATGTGTAAAATAGGAAGTTTTCTTTCCCTTCACTGCTGAGATATTTATTGCACCCACCTACTGCAAGATTATGCTTAATTAAAAGCCTCATTGTTTTGTTTGATGCTCTTTTAGTTGATTCCCCTCTGCATATGAGACTTCTCATGGATTTACTAAAGGGAAAGGACACTAGGTTCTCTTGCTTATCAAGCTTATAAATAGATTGCACGATTTATCTTTCAAAAATCCTAGCAAAGCCAAAATGATAATTATAGCTGTATAATTATTAAAATGTGTTCCTAGTTGAGCTTGTTATCACCTCTCAAGAATCAATGGAGGAATAGATGCCGTGGATTTAATGACAGGGCTGTTTTAGTGGTTCTTATTTTACAAAGCAGAAGTAAGGAGACGGTGAAAAGGTCACAGAAGGTGGCAAAAAGGGTGAATTCAGCATTCTGCTATAGAAAGTGCTCTTTAGGATCCTCCAAGGATATTTCCAAAAAGCTAGTCTGGGATATAAAAAAGCCCAAAAATCTAGACTTACCCCATTTAACCTTTTACATATCCCTGATTCAACACAATCTTTAGATATACATTGCCAGGACACTTTTCCCTCAGCATATCAAACTTCTGACCTTGCAGCTGTTGTAAGTCAGTCACAGCAACATGTCCTGCTGTACCATGTTATAAATAAAGGTAACTTACTCATCAAATGCCAAAGACTGGCCAGTGTTATACAGACTGATCCTGCAGTTCTCACACAAGCAAGACCACCACTGACTTAAGACTTCATTTATTCTACTGATGGCATCAGCTTTTATTCATTGAGGTATAAATCAGGATCCACTCAGAAGAAATCACGGGTTTAGACCGAAAATCCAGTGTGAGCGGAGTGTCAAAGGGCAAATTCCTGTATGCAGTAATCCTTCAGGCTTCAGTGCAATCCCTGCAACCTTGCTCCACGGAGAGCTTGTCTCCCCAGCTACCTGAAGCCACCGGGAAACTTGCCTCTGTGCAAAGTTTTACATCAGTGCTACTGAAAACAATTTCTGTGTCGTTTTCAATGCTCATTTCTTACACTGCCCTCTTATGGAGTTGGGTTGCTTTAGCCAGGCTATAAGGTCTTCCTTCTGCTTCTCATATATGGCAGTGTATCGCAAAGGCTCTCACTTAGCCCTGTCATTCTGCATTTCCAAATTGAAATTCAGCTTTAAAACAGAAGAACAAATTTGGAGCTGGGGACAAGATGCTGCAAGAATTGTCTTCTTTTCCTGAAAGAGGGATCCTAATGTTCCCTTTTCTGGGTATGAGCCTCAGATTTGCCATTAATGAAATGCTGGAATGCTTGATTTATATCACTAATAAGGGATATCATATTTGTTTTGCTGCCAATGCAGGCTGTTCAGAATGCAGGATGTGAACTGATAAACATGTACTGTAGATCACAGTGAGCCCAGAAAAGAGATAATATTGTAAAACATCCTACAGAGCACAGTCTTGCCACGCAAATCGCAGCATTAGTGATAACTACCCCTCAGTGAATTCAGAAATTGCCCTGAGAATCTTTAGCATCAAAAAAACATGGACATTGTCCTTGGATTTTACATCCAAATCCCAGCACTCACTGAAAACTCGGATTTCAAAAAACCAAATTGTTCCAGATTTAAGGCTGCCTTCGGGTGAGGTTGTTAACAGGACAATATATTTATAGACCAAACCAAATACAGGTCTAGCCAGGTTCTTGTTTTACTGAGGAAGACCTGATCACACCTTCATGACTTGAATTTGCCTGGCTGTCATTCATTAAAATATGAGTACCAGCTATTTCACTCTGGGCCCAGTGACAAGGCTAAACTGTGCCATGGTAAAAGAGTACAAGATATGCTCCAGCTGTCCCCTACAACTCCTCTGTCCTAAATATATCTCTTCAGTGGTTTAACTGGCTTAGTTTCCAGGAAGACTGGCAGAGGTTTAGCTTTATATGTGGCTAGCAAACTGAATGAGCAATAAATAAAACAGAGGGTTTAGGAAAAGTTTCGTTCTCACAATGCAACACAGAGTACAGGACTTAAGAAGTAGCTTTGCTATCCCTGTGTTTTGTTTTGAAAAGAATTTTTGAAAAAGCATGATCCTCCAGAATATAGTTCTTCTCTTATTTGTATTATGCTTTTTCAAAATCTCAGTAAAACTCTCCCTTTTCTCATGTCTTTGCCAACGTACCTTGGCAAAAAACTTGGCAACAGTCAGGTTTTGCTCTGCTAAGAACAGTGTCTATCAGGCTGGTGGGGAAGTTCTTACTGCTTCCTTACACTCCCCTTCTCCATCTGCTTCTTAATATGCAGCATTTATAGCTCCTGTGATAGGGAGCTGTCTCACGGCTGTGGGTTTGTGAAGGAGGTACTGGTCCAAGGACAAAACTCTTAGTTCTAAGTTCTAGAAATAATATTAATTTTCAAGGTTTCTCAACTCTGTTGGCAAAGGGGTATTTATTGCAGCAACAGACACCTTCGTAAAAAGGGTCAAGGCACAAGTTCCTCAGTCCACTCTTGCATTACTCTTTGCCTGTGATTGTTTTGTGCATGGGCCTGACCCCGAGGAGAGGAGAGGAGAGGAGAGGAGATGAATACCCTTTGGAAAGTCAAAACTATACCTTTATCTCCCTCAGAGGCGTGTGAGTAAGCCACTGAGAGAGAAAGCAAGCTGGACAAAGGATGTTGGTCAGATACATGAGGGACATGCAATTGATTTGATTCTCTAGGGTATGTCAGGAATTATGAGACAGGTTTGTTATCTCATCACCTTCATGGTGATGAAGGTCTTTGGGCTGATGGGACTGAGGTCTCAGGCTTTGAAGACCCTTCCAGGCGGGAGAATTCAGAGAGCACCTGTCAGAGGAGACATATATCTAGGCCATTTTCACAGTTATTGTGAACTGAAACTGGGGAGCTTAGCATAACTGCAATCCTACCTCTCACTAAGATTTACTACTGTGAAGTTTCCCACCCCCAAATTTCCTTCTCACTTTGCAGAGGGGCTGCAGCAGGGCTGAGTCTGCTCCTCAGCCAAGCCTGAAGGTTTTTGTGTGTTGCTAGCAGCATGGCAGGGCCAAGGGAGCCTTGCCTGTGGATCTTCGCACCTCCCATCACTTTTGCATGCTGTTTTTTTGGCCCCAGTGTCCTCAGAAGCACAGTGTCTGCTGGGCACTCTGCCACAAATCTTCTCTCAAAAAAGTACAGGTGGAAAGCAGCAATTAATTCTGCTCAGTGGAACACTCATTTAGGCAGCATGGATATTGGAATGATCACTGAAGAGGAGGGGACTTTTTTGTGCTCACCCTTAAGGCAGGAAAAGCCTCAACTCATATGTGACAGTCCTGAAGGAGGTGTGTTGGAATAGCTGGTTGAAAACGATTTTTTTTTTTGCTGATGCCTTTTCCATACTGAGCACTCAGGTTAACGAGTGGGAGCTCATTCAATTGAGCAGAGGTGGCCTCTGGACTCCTGTGAGCTTATTCTGCCCAAATAAACTTGTTTAGTGAGGCATATTCCCAAGCCTGAAACTCATTCCTTTGAACTTTCACACTTTGTGGGCCAGTAATTAAAGGTATTAAAAAGAGAGGTTGAGGGAGGGCACAGTTTCTTCATTTTGTTCTCTTGTTTGTTTGCTTGGAGTTCAGCCACTGGAAGTGTGATACCTCTAGCGTTTAAAAGAAATCAGACTATAAAATATCCTATTCCTTTTGTCTCTTGGCTTTCTTGGTTGCAGAGTGTATAACTCAGCAGGGAGGAAAGGAAGCCATGGCTTTTATCTTGGCATCTGGCTGCTGGCACTTATGCTTATATAATCAGCCTTCAGGAGAAACTATTGCATTTTAACCATTTTCATCACTGCTCAATTATCAGTCTGTCATTTCATCCAAATTTGAAAAGGGCTTGACCAGTTCTGTTTTCATCACAGATTCCAAGCTGATTACATCTTTGGGATCTTCACAAACTCCATCTCTGAACATAGTGTTTTCCTGCAGGATGGTCCTGTTTTTTTTCTTGGAGACCCTTTGTCTGTGGTTATTACTTTGGCTGCCTTAATAAGTAAGAGCCATCTGGAGGCATGGTTGACCGAGTTTGCACCTGCGTCTACATCTGCACTGTCTGGCCACGTCAGGTGGATGTTCACCTAAAAGATCTATCTCACTGTGATAAAAAGGAAAAGAAAAGGGAGGGAGGGTGTAAAACTGTTATTCCTGCCTCCCTGCAACAGCAGGTGCAGCAGATGGCTCACAAAGTAATTAGGGTGAAGAAACAGTGTCAAGACTTCATGTGGTGTGGTCTGTAAATGATCATCAAATCAAATTCTTTATCAAAGATGGAGTTTTCTCTCTCCCCATTGGCAAATCGATACACATTTGAAACAGCGCGTGTAATCTGCTTCCTTACGTGCAAGTACCTGGAATGCAGACAGAGAAACCTGGTGAAGAGACCATTCTTGTTAAGCAGCCATCTGTCCAAACAGGCTGTCCCTAAGCATTCCCAGCCTGTTGAGTTGTTATGCTTTGCTTTATTTGAAGGCAATTTTTCCTTAAAAAATATTTTTTTCACCTCCTTAAGTGGTCACCTAGAGGAAATTTTTGCCATGTGCTATGTAAGGTAAACAGCACAAGGCTTCCTGGTAGAGTTACGCTTTGGCAGCAGAACAAGGACCTTGCACTGGTTTAATCTAGAGATCTACTGATTTCTAAAGCTTCTTGCATTTTGCCCCTTTTTCTTAGCTTTCGACTGTGTTAGCTCCCTTGGACTCAGGGAGATACTGGCTCCCGCCTGGGTCTGCTGGACAGACCTACCAGAGCTCTCACTGGCATGTTGGGTATCTCTTAGTGCGTGATAACGTGCTATCATCGTGTTGCAGCCCCGGGAGCCTCAGTCCAGGACCTCTGCATCCCCGCCATTTTGCAAAGGGCTGCTGCTGCACAGCTGTCTGCACAGCTGCCCTGCTCTTTACCTAGCCCCTCTCTGCACTCACCCGAAATAATCATGCTAACTACCAGTGTGTTCTCTCCTATTTTCTATGCCTTTGTCACCCATTTCAAATCCCTCGTTGTGCCCATGGAACTCTGCACCACCCTGGCACCCATAGGAGCAACATGGATGGAGATCACAACCACTGGTGAGCAGTTTTATGGCAGGCCTGAGGCTTTAAATACTTTTGCAAGGGTATTTCTGTTTATGTTCTGTTTATGTGGCTCTTTTTGCCACACACAGCATTTTGTTAAATAACTACAGTAAAGCAATACCCCATGAAAAGGGAGAAGACTAAAAATGAGCTTTCAGCTGGCTTGTCAGATAATCACAGAGCAGTGAGGGAGCAGCTGCACAAGGTTTAGATACTTCAGGATAAATTCTGTAGAAAAACACATAGAAAGAAGTTTTAACAATGTGCATAATACTAGCCTAGAATTTGAGTCTAAGAAAGGCAGTCTGTTGTCCTGCTGCTATTTACAACAAACTGAATTATTTTGATTTGACTGTCAACATGTTTGGGTTTTTTTCCAAATTATATTCTGCTATGGTGAGTTTACATCTTAAAATTGATAGATTTACCTTTCTAAATCTGTGATTTAAAAATTTTTTTTTAATATTTTAATTTATTGTTTTGAAAGCCAGTCTGTAGCTGAATGTTCTCTGTTAAAGGAAGTTATGACAGAGTTAAAGGGATGGAGGGTCCCTGTAGCAAAACACATGCCACATGGCAGGAGAAGAAACCTCGCCTGGGTTGCAGCATAGGAGACTGGAGAGGGCTGCTGTAGTGCAGGGCCTTGTAATCTGGCAGTGCAGTGCAAAGCATGGGATGCTGAACCCAAAGAATTTCTCCAGAACTGCATTTGCAGTGTTTATGTAAATAAATCTAGAACTATGACTTTTTGTTTTTTAAACCTGCTAGGCAGCTAGCCAGCAGTATCTGGCATTTTCTGGGCTTTTTTGGCCAGGAAGTTTGGCTCAGCTCTTACTCATTTTACACCAAGATCCAAAAGCTAATCAGAGGATGGTCTAATTCCTCTGAGAGACAAGTACATCTTTGGGACTGGACTGTGCCCCACAGAAATGCAAAATGTTCTTGCTTTCTTTTAAAATCTGCTCTCCACCTTCTCTCCTCCCCCTCTTCTCTCCCTTTCCTCTTCCCCCAGGCTTGGCAAACCTCTGAACTCAATTCTTGGGCAGATGCTATTGCAGAAAACGTGCATGGTGGGAACATCTCCTTGTGATTTTTCAGGAAGAAAACTCAGGTCCTTACCTGAGTTATCAGGCTCTGGGTCCCAACTACATGGAGGGGCTTCTGTTCTCTTGGATCGTTTGGCACACAGCTTGAAGATTGTTCCTGCTTGCTAACTAGCTGAAAATCAGGTACCTGCTCAGGATTCTCTGGACCAGCTGGATTTTAGTTTCTGCTCAGTGAAATGGGTATTTTCTGTTTGGGGCTGATCTGTGCCTAATTTTTGGACTTATAAATCCTTTACTGCTTCTAGATCTCAGTTCAATATAGTCAGCAGTTCAACTCATGTAATTTCCGCACTCTGTTCAAACGTAGATAATTATCTATCCTTGTAATTACAGTGTTGAGCAGTGTGTCAGTACCTTAAATGTGCATTTCTGGTTACTCATAGCCATACTCTATTCCTCCATCCTAGTAAAAAGGAGCCAAATTTCCCCACAGGTATTGCTAAAGTCACCTTTTCAAATCAAACCTAAGCTAATAAAGCAGCTTTTGTCTATGCACTCTGACCTTAACTATTTCCACAGCAGATAAACTATTCTGTATCACTCTACTGTACATCTGGAGTTTTCCCCATCAAATATGCCTTCATTGGAAAGCTGAAAAAAAAAATACTCTGTTTGTAAAATGCCTAGATCTTTATTTTCCTGCAAGAGGCAGTCTTGGAGCTTTCCTCGGTTATAGTTTGTATTTTTGCTTTTGTTTCTGTATATGTTCATATGTACCAGAAAATACAGTTAATTTCCCTACTGCTTTTGATTACTCCTGGTTGGCAAACAATGAAGATTAATTGTTTTCTGATGTAGCAGAAACAAACATGATTCTTATTCATGAGTAACCTTGGCAGTGTCAAAAGGGGCACACACAGCCCTGGGAACAATTTTCTTAGCTAGCTGTATGTACAGAGACACAAAGAAAAGCAATTTTGTTGCTGTTTCTAAGATAAAACTATGGCAGAGAACTAAGATACAATCCAAGTCTCATATTCAAATTAATAGATAATTAAGCTGAAATGCATTTTTAAATTTCTCTGTTTGGTTATTATTTTCATATATATATTTCCTTATTTCACAGCTTTTTATGGAATTTTGAGGCTCTGCTTTTTTTTGCGTTGCATAATCTTAGCTTACCTATCTTGCTGTGGTGGGAACATGAAAAGAGTGATGGGACTGTTCTTGAGATAGGTTTGCATGGAAAAGAAAAACAGGAAGCTGCCCAGCCCCATCACAGCCTGGGCCCCAGAGCAGTTGATGAGAGTGGAAGCTTTACTGGTGCAGGTACAGTCTGTGTTTTAGATCTTCTTTTGCTTCCACTCTATGTTAGCAGCAGGGCTCTGTATAGCAGTATGTGGACATAAAGGCTGGGATGAAACCTACCTCAGGCATCTTGCTACATACGTGTATACATACATACATACATATATATATATATATATATACAAGCATCTTGCTGTGCCAAACACAAACACACCCTTAGTGATGAATGGAAGAGGGGGCAGGTAAATCTTAAGGTAGATGTCTTTTTCCACAGATGTGTATAAGGAGTCAGAGTAATTTAACTGCTTATTGAATGAAGCAAATGGATATATTTGCACTGGTAGATGATGGAATAAAAAAATGCTATCATTCTACAAATGGTATCTTTTATATGTTTGCAAAGAGAGAAAGAAAACAAATAACTAAATTAATCTATTCATTTTGCTCTGTGGTAATGTTTCTTCAAATTAAATTATTCCATAATGACCTATTCAGTGCTTTGCATTATCTTTGAAACAAATAGTCTATTATTTTGGTATTTCTCTGGCCCTTAAAAATGTGTCTCAGTTCTTCAAAAAATAGGAAAGTAATATTTATTTCTGATTCACAGATAAAAAAGAGGTACTGGGATTCTAAAAATCTTAGTTACTAGTGAGTGTGGTCCCACCGAATTTCTGTGCATAAGTTTTGCAATGGCAGAACCTAACAGGGGACCAAGATCAAACAAGAATGAGGACAAGACTGTGACTGAAGCTCACCTCACACTGAGCTCACTGAGATCATCTCACACTGAACTCACACTACCCTTCCTTAGCTGCAGAAGTTTTGCCGAAGCAAGAACTAGAAAATTAGGTCTCCATGCATGTTAACAATTTTAATAAAATCTTTTTTTAGTTGTAAGTGTAAAAGTCAAATTTCCAGTGTTTAATAGTGGAGTGTACTTGTGGTTGACTGGGGTTCAAACAGCCTTTCAGTTACCTAATTCTACATTGTGAGGATGCCATGCCAAAATATTGATCTCGTTGTGAGCAAAAAGCCAACTGTGCTCAGTGTAAGTCTATGCTACAACCATTGTAGGACTAAGCCCTGTGTGGTAGCTATAACATTTGAATTAAGAGACACAGTAGAATATTTTGCAGCTTTTCTAATTCAAATAATAATTATGTAGTGTCTATCAGCATTCCAAATGTAAGCCTCAGGGTCAAATGGCTTAGAAAACTGAAACTCTGCTCCCTTCCTGCGAAAAAAGGGAGATGAAGCTGTTCTAGGAAGCTTCATTTACATAAATTGCAAATATTGTTTACAAATAATACCGTCTGCAGTGTTCTGCTCTTCATAAATGACAAAATATTCTTACTCATGGACCAGAGTAGCATGCACCCCAGAACTGGTAGGCTGCTGTCATCAACAGGCAGTGATTTTATGTTTGATAGTGCAGTCAAGAGAGCTATTTAGAGGGTACATGATATTCTTATGAGCACAGGTAATGTTCATAGTTCTGGTGCCCTCAAGTACGGCAGGTAAAGCTCAGATAACCTGGTTAGCTTTGGGACTGAAGACAGCACATGGTCAACATAGTTAAGATGCCTTTTTGGGAACACAGCACCAAACCTGCAGAAGTAGATTTGCAATCACAGAACTGAGCCCAATTAGCTGCACATCAGAATAGGCGCTGGTGAAGTGATTTTCCTTGAACAGAAGCCGTGTAGTGGAGGATCAATCAATCAATTTATGGACACCTCGAGGGTAATAATAGTGTAGTGAATGTGAATTTGTCAAGGACAAATTGTATCAAACCAATCTAATTTCTTTCTTTGACAGGATAAGTGAATAAGGGGGAAGGAGTAGATGTGATCTATCTTGACTTCAGTAAGGCTCTTGAGTCTCCTACAGAGCATTCTCGTAAGCAAATTAAGGTATATGATTAAATCACTGCGGAGGAGGCTCACAGCTGGTTGAAAAAACAAAATCAAAGAGAAACTATCATTGGTTTGTTGTCAAACTGAGAGGACATTTAAAATTGTGTATTTCTGAGTCCGTTTATATTCAGTCCTTTGGTGATCAATGATCTGGATGATGAAATCATGAGGATGCTTTCAAATTTGGAAGGAGGTCCAGAAAATAGGAAATTGTTCCAAAATCAGCTGATGGAAATTTGACAGAGGCATGTGCGATTGCAATAGAAGTGCTTTGCATATATGAAATGGTGGAAAAAACACTTAGGAAGCAGTATAAGGCAGAGAAGGAGTTGGGGGGGACAAAGACAGTGGCAACAGTGTGACATTACTATGTTAAAAAAAGTTTCTTCTTTTTCTTGGACAAATTAATTGTCATTTGTGAAGGGTAAGAGGCTCTAGGTGGCTCTAGATGACCTTGCTTGAGCAGAGAGGTTGTCAAGATGACCTCCAGAGGTCCTTTGCAGCCTCAACCTTTCTGTGTTTCGGTATCAATCTCGCTATTNCTTGACATCTGAAATAGGCTGAAAGTGAAGTAGGCCACCTGTGTATTTTTTGTTGCACTGGGCAGCAAATGTCCTCCAATTTCTTTGTGTTATTAAAGCACATAACTACATTCAAAAACTTAGGCTTCAACAGACTTCTGATGCATGCTTGATTTTGTGTCATTTTGCTGTGCATGTAAAAGCTTAGATGTTCTTTATTTCTTTCTCTTCAGTTGAAGTTTATCATGTTGACCAAGTTTTCTTGTTTGCCTTTTTGCTGGTTTTTTTTTTGCATACAGAAATATCCCTAGATAGAGGAAA
>WEIT01028291.1:2086-14332 GCA_013389985.1 Dryoscopus gambensis | reverse complement strand
GGCAGCGGTTGGGCCGGCTCTGTCCCGGCCGCGCCTGCGGCTCCTGTCGAATAGCCCCGACGCCGCTCGGTGCAGCTGCTGCTGGCTGAACAGGTGCCGCTAATTTGTCTGTAAGGTTCTGGTTTGTTCACTGCTTCTCACAGCTTGTACACTAGCTGGAATCTCAGTTGTGCAGTGCTGCATTACAAGATCTGGGTTAATGTTAAATCTTGCCAGATTATTTTTACAGGGTTAAATTCCAGTGAGTCTGTACCAAAAAAACCATTTGTCAAGATAAAATCATACAGGAATGACCGTGGCAGAAGGAAAATAGCTGTGAGCAGAAACACCGAGGAATTACTGCTGGCTCCGAGTGTCCTGTTTTCTTTCAGGCAGGTATTGAATTGAAAGGCAGTTTTCTTGCCTCTGGGGAGTAGCACCTGCATCCTGCTGGAAGGAGAAAGTGTGGAGACAGTGGCAAGTGGGAGGAAGGACCATATTAAAATCTGCCTTTGGATTCCAGTTCCTCATGGTGGGTCTGTGCTGCCTAAAGAACAAAGGAAGTAAATCCTGGAGTACCCATTTGTTCGCCTGTTGAGCTTGGAAGAGACACTGGACATGAAAATCCACCGAAACTGCACTTGCAGTAGGGGCTGGACTGAGAAGCAGTGGAAGCTGTTCGCTGTCTGCTGGTTCCCCATCTTTGCCTCGGTCGTCTAGAGCTCCAGGTCACCACATGTCACCTTTGCTTTTCCAACAGCTTTGCTGAAGGGTTTCTGAATATGGCCATGGGCTTTGCTGCAGCTGGAATTTCTGTCTGTTTCAGGAAGCCTCTCACTGTATAGTCTGCGATTTAACAGTTCCTGTGCCAGGTTAATTTTAGTGGAGGAAGGCAAATAAAGCCAAGAGGCTCAACTAGGGTGTCCCAGACCCCTGCCAATCACAGGTAATAAAACACCAAACCCTCAGGTTACAAAAATGCGGAAAAAAAACCCCCTACATAAATGAAAAAAAACCCCAAAAGCATAAAAAAAATTAGGCTTCAAAATACCAGAATAACCTAGCTTCAAAATAATAGAAAACCAAATTTCAAAATATCAAAGAAAACCAGGTTTCAAAATCTCAGCTTCAAAATACCAGAACACGAAGTTCCAAAATACCAAAATAATTCCATTTCAAAATACCAGAATGTCAAGTTTCAAAATACCAAAATGACCCAAAATGACCCAGTCTCAAAAGATCAAATTGCAAAATACCAACTTTTAGATGGGCAGGATTCTCAAACCCAAAAGAATGCAAAATGTCAGAAATGGGATCTGTGCTACAAAAAAAGGCTATTTTCTCCCCTGAAAAGCTCTCCCCTTGAAGACCATCAAAATTTGTGTTTACTTTGATTTTTTAGCCAGATGTAATAAGAATTTTGCTTTAAAAGCAAACACTTGCAGTAGTTTTCTGCTTAGATTGTGTCTGTAAGAACCAGCATTTGGGCCAGAGAGCTGCAGTTGGGAACAAAGGATGCACAGGGGAAAACTGAGTAGCAGGCAAAGGGAGCATTTATAAACTGTATCAATACTTCACTGAAATTCAGGGCAGACCAGTGATGAGGGTACTCAGGTTCAGTCCAGGCCTGTCAGGATTAGCCATAAACAACCCGGCCAAACCCTTGACCCCTCAAGGGATGCGTCAAACACTTTGACAGAAACTCAAGTCAGTAATGATTACAGAGGAAAAATTACTGGTAATCACTTATTATCTGTGGGGAATTTCCTCCATAATTGCGAACCTAGGACATAGGGAAGTTTGGAGGCAGAATCCCAGTTTTGGCCACAGGCACATGAGAAGACCTGTTCTTTTCTGTGGAAAGGAAAGCTGGCACCCTGGTGTTTCAGGGGCAGACAATGGGCTGTGCAGGAGAGGGAGATGACCAGCAGGATCTTTCCCCCCCTCATCCCCCCACTGCAAGGTGCAGCAGCCCCAGGTGCAACCAGCAAGGATGAGGAGGGGGCAGCTCCTACCAGAGGCTGTTTTTAGAGGATTGCCTGGGCACACCTATGCAGGGAGCTGCTAGTTGAGAGGGGCCAATGGGGGCATCCCGAGTGTCCCTCCAAGAACAATGGCTGGAGCATCCATCAGGGGCTGGGGAGCAGCCGGATGCACCTGGGCACAGAGTATTGCTCCCAGAAAATGCTGAGGGAAAAACCCTAGTGCCAAGGGGGAGCACCTGCGCAGGTAGGGCAGCATGTGGGGTCCCAGGGGAAACTTTCAACTTTTCTTCATTCATCTTGTCACTCCCTCCCCAGAGCCCCCCAGGAAAGAGAGGGGTTACTAGGACAACAGGAGTTTAAATTGAGGGAAAACACTTCCATAATTGTCAGTGTTCACTCGAGGGGGAATCTGCTTCCCCTGCAATTTTAATAACATCAGCTGAAGGAAACTCCACCTTTTCCATGCTGTTAGGGGTATCGATTGACAGGGAATCCCCATTTCCCAGTTTAAATGGAAGGGGAATACCTTTATGATGCTATTTTGTGGGTTTGAATTATGGGTAACTCCCACATTTTCATCATCCTAAGATTTAAATTGAAGCAAAAGCCTAGTTGTCTCTCCTTTTTAAGGGTTTGGATTGAGAAGAAAATCCCCCTTTTTTCCATCATTTGAGAGATTTAAAGTGAGGAAAACTCCTCTTTTTCTAATAGTTAGGAGATTAAATTAAAGGGGAGAAGCCATTTATTTGCCCCTGTATTAATGTAAGTGGAGGTAAACACCTGCTGCTCCCTCATTTTAAGGGGATCAGTTGAAGGAAGCTCCCCTTTTCCCAGTATTTTAAGGGTTAAAATCTGCATTCCAGGGCAATTCTACCTATGTCCCAGTATCAAATATCTTGTACAGGAGCAAGCCTAGCACATACATAGCCCTAATACTACCCAGGAATCTAATTTTTTTCTTATTTTTATTTATAAATAAAGCTTTAAATAGAGGTCCCAATAAGCATTATACCATTCATATAACTACTATTATTCTCCACCCTATTTAGTCACATGTGGAGTACTACTTAGCAATCACTAAGGAATAATTATGCAAATTAACAACAATTATTCTACTTATCTGCCTGTACCATTAAAACACAAAGTTTTATTTGTTACCCAGACGCCACCCTTTTACTTGATAAAATTGTAGCAAAAAAAGAGTACCACCCTTTCCCTGAAGAGTTTTCATCTCTGTCCAGCCCTATACTCACCTTGAATTTAAATCAGAGGATCCAAGCAGCTAGACTTCCTCTGAGAGCTTCTATACCTTGTGCCATTTGACACCTCCCTTTTCCCGGGCATCATGGGAATGAGAGGCAGTCCTGGTTGGGGGTATATTAACCCCAGCCCTCGGCAGAGGAGTTTATTGCTTCTCTGGGATTGTGCGGGGTAAGAGCTGTCCTCCTAGTTTAGTAAAGGGGATCTTTCAGCTTATCCTATCTTTTTGTCAGTAGATGCTTTTGGCATTTAAAGTATGAGAGGCTTTGAAGATACCGTGAAGAAGGTAGTGTTCAATACAACAAGTATTTAAGCTCACAGCTTAGGGTGAGTGTTTAGGCATGGCAAGGTGCTTTTGTAACTTCCATTTTTGTCCTTGGTTTTTTAAAATGAGCATTCCAGCTCCCTGAAGCTTGAGATTTTGTTGAGTATGACACTTCAAAATCTCTCAGGAGGTTTATCATGTCACAAAAGGGACCTGCCCCATGTCAAAGATGATGTCTGAAATTGATGCTTCCAATAGGTAAGTTAAGGATTGTGACTGGGAGAGGAGGCACGAGCCCAGGGTACTGGGCTGGGAGTTGCTGGTAGGAGTTTTGAAGGCAGCATGGTGAGAAATGGTGTCCATTCAGAGACCCCTTAAGGCTTTCCCCCAAGCACAGCAGATGCATATCTGTGTCTCGGGATGCAAATGCATCCACTGCGCTCACAGAAATGCCCCTTTGTCTGTTGCTAACCCGGGGTGCACTTAGGAGATGGCCGGTAGCTGAATTGTTGGGATTTGGTCCATGTGCCGCTGAACTTGTGCATTCATTTTGGTTTTCTTTATTGTAGCTGACTAGGGGGCTAACCTAGTGATCATGGGGCTCTCCAAGATAGCTAGGGCAGACTCATTTTGTGTCCAGTGGGCATTCATATCACTGATCATCAGAAAAATAAGTCAGGGGCTATGACCCAGAGATGGGATGATAGCAGGGTAGCAGGTTGGAAATTCCCAGTAAAGCTTTAAAAATTAGCGTAGGGGAAGGGAATGTCCTCTAAGGGGCGTCTTAGGATAACTAAAAGGAGCAGCTCTACTTTAGATTGCAACCACAGGGTGTGCAGCGCAGAGCAGTTCCGGTGTGTGCTGTATTGTCTAGGGTGCTGTTTGGGATCCCTTGGATCAGGTATCTGTGCCTTTTCCCCTCGAGGGCCTTATTGCTCAAACATTTGCCGTTCTCGGCATGATGCTGATATTGTTCATTCTTTTACCCGTGGGCTCAGCCACATCTTGGAATCGCATCTTAGAAGCATTGAGTCACATGTCTTTTGAGGCTTTACTCCCAGCTGTATTGCCATCCATCTTTTCCAGCTGTGAGTTGTAATGTTCTGGGGCTTGTAATACTGTAAGGATGTGGGGAGCATTCTGAACATAGCATTGTCTCAAACCATCTTGATCATTGTTACCGACAGCTCTTATAACAGGAGGCTCTGTTGCAGTCTTATCTTCTGCTCCTTAGAGCCTCCTCTGTCCCCTGTTGCTGTACCATCAGTCATCTCTTTTGGCGTCGTCTCAGTCCTTGCTGTTATTCTTCTTGCCGGGAGCATTTTTTATCATCCTTGTGTCACACTGTTTGTAGTGTAATGTGTTGATTGAGCTTGTGTCTAGCCTGGAACTGCTCTGCCCTGTGGAGTAGGCTGGGGGTAGGTGGAGTAGAAAGAAGACTTAACAGGTTTTACTTTGCTTGGCCACCCAAGCCACACCTCGGATGGAGCAGCTGCGGCCCATCTGTGCAGGGTTGGGTGAAGACCGTGGGAGCCGTACAGCAGTGTCTCGCAGTCTTCTAGTCATTTGTGTTAATGCATGCTGTTGTCAGTCCCAGGTGGTTTCCTTTGACAAATGAGACCTTTAGAAAGGTTAAGCTTTCCCTGTGTGTCTGGGTGACTGACAAATAATTCTTTTGCAGAGGGATAGGATGCAAACCTGATATGAATGGAGGAGGCCAGAGTAGCATGGAGATGAGATGGGTTGGCACCTGACATGCGAGCGACGGCCTGACCCTTCTCCACGTTTACCTCGTTGTTTGGCTTTGTTTCATTTTAAAGATACGAAGCACTCAGCACAGCCGGGTATCAGCACTGGGGGGGACCATGAGCTGGATGAGTACTGGCAACTGAAATGAGTTTTGATTCCAGCACAGAACTGGATGCTACCGGAGTTGTATTAGTAATGAAACCATAAGCACCCTTTGGTTTTTTGTATTTTACAGGTGGTCTGCAGCCTTCCAACTGCTGGTCCACCGGCAGTGGTGTGGAGTAGCCTGGGGATTGCCCTTGCGGAAGGAGGTCGCTGTCAAGCGGTTTCAGATGGAAACTACCCTGGCAATGTGATGCCTTCGGACCCTATGTGGGTACGTGCCTTTCCATTTTGTTTTACGCCTTCGCCCCTGGGAAGGTTTGTCATCGTTCAGCTTTTCAGGGAGGGTGTAAATGGTGGCTGTGTTACAGGATTGTTCTTTGTCTTTATTTTTAGGAAGTAAAGCCAGATACCAGCAGTCAAGATCAAGTGAGTGAGGTAAGTGGCAACTGATGGACAGAACAAGTTGTTACTGCTTGGGTGCCAAGTTCTGGCACAGCTCTAAGCACCTGTTTTTGTTTGCGTGTTTTAGGTGGTCCTCATGTATTACTTACTGGCGCCAAAACCTATCACGGACCGGCCACTGGACCCAGTTCCCCAGCCTCAAACTGCCTTCCTGAGCCCTCCGGAAATATTACAGGACTCTGCAATGAAGCCTTTACCTTTTCCATTTGAAGGTGCTGTCTGGGTAGCCTTCAGCAATGGCCGAGGAGTTCTGGCAAGTGGGGGAGGTAGGGAGGAGGAGCGAGGGTCCCCTCAAGTTTCAGCAATGCCACATCACCTTGTCTCCTCTTACCCCAGGTATACCCTGCGATGACAGCGTCAGCCTCTGAGCATGGCCAAAGCGTGCAGCTTGAGGACCCAGGCCTTCTTAGGAGACAGTGAGTAGCAGAATTGTTAGGTTTTGGCTGATGTGCTACTAAGTTCATGCACTGATGTTTGATTTTCTTTATTGTAGCTGACTAAGAGTGAACAGCCCGGTGAAGGCAGGAACTTCCCAGATGGTAAGGCGGCCTTCTCTCGCGCCCGATGTGGATTCACATCCCCAGATGTCCAACAGATAAATCGAGGGCTGTGATCTGCAGAGGGGATGAAAGCGAGGTGCTGGGTTGGGACTTGCCAGGAGGGATTTTTGAATCAGGGATTTTTTGAAATCAGGGATTTTGGAGGGATTTTGGAGATGGGGATGTCCAAGAAGGGGCCAGTTAGACCACATAAAGGGAAAGTCTCGCTTTTGATCACAACACCAAGATGTG
This sequence comes from Dryoscopus gambensis, assembly GCA_013389985.1. NCBI lineage: Eukaryota > Metazoa > Chordata > Aves > Passeriformes > Malaconotidae > Dryoscopus > Dryoscopus gambensis. The sequence continues at coordinate 7,736 of WEIT01028291.1, read as the reverse complement.
CGGGGCAGAGCAGTCCTGGTGCATGTTGTGTTACTTGTCTATGACGTGTTCTGTGTCTTTTGTCTTGCCCCTTTGAGGAGCTTACAGGAAATGCTGGGCATCATCCTTAGCATCTCTGATCTCTGTGTTCCTCAGGCTGGTGCTGATACTGTCCAACCTTTGACTTGCGAGCTCCAGTGTATTGGAATTGCATCTCTCTTTAGAAGCATTGAGTTGGATATCTTTTATGGTCTTGTTCTGAGCTGTATCAACAGCTGTGCACCACAATGATCCATTATAGCAGATTAGGGTGTGTAAAAATGCAGAGATAGGTAGAGGATTCTGACCATACGATTCTCAGGCATCCATCTTAGCAGTTTTGCTGGGCGATTCTCGGAATAAGTTGTTCTGTTAGCATCTTCTGCCAGGGTTGTACGAGCCTCATCGGCTCACTGTTGGTCTCACCTAGGTCATCTCATTCTGCATTCTCTCAGTTCTTGTGGTCATTCTCCTTGTCAAGAGCTTTCTCTCCTTGTTACATTCCCTCTTTTGTCATCTTCTGTGTAACAGGTGTCTGTGTGCATTTGGCCCAGAGCTGCTCTGCCCTGCTGCATATTCTGGCGTGTAGGTGTAATAGGACTAAGACTGTGCTGTTAATTTGTTGAGCCCAGGTTTTGCAGTCATCCCTCACCTCCTGGTCAACAGCCTTAGGCATGTGATTGGTGGGAGAGTTGTGTCCCAACTTGAAATTTGTCATGTAGGTTGTAGTTGGACTCTAGATGGTATTCCTAGATTGACTCAAGATGTCTGGAGCTGTTATCATGCAGTACTTTGACTTTTGTCATAACATGTTTTCAGATACAGATAGATTAAATCCGTGGCAGAGTGCTGCATACCGGGTGAGGGGGTTTCCACGAGAAGGTCAGTCACCGTTTGTCTTTGCAGGGCAAGTGTAAGTGGTGGCTGTGTTACAGCATTGTTCTTTGTCTTTATTTTTAGGAAGTAATGCTGGATATCAGTGATCAAGGTTGGAAACAGCAGGTAACGAGGGAGAGGGGAGTTTCAGAAGGGGTTTCTTGTGGCACATGTTGTCACAGTTTGAATTTTCTCGTTCTTCGTCTTTTACAGCCACCAAAGCGGACTGCAAAGAATATGTCAATGTCCACGGTGCTGACGTGTACTTTTCCGTCATGGATGGATTTTGTCCACTTGTCTTCAGAGAGCTAAGTGTTGGGACCAGTGGTCAGGAGAAGGGAAAAGCCTTTGAAATCACAGGAGGCAATTTGAAGTTAGCTTAGAGGAGAGGGCTGTGGTGGGATGTGCCCATTGGAACTAAAGGGGAGACGGTTTCTCCTCAGTATCACCTGACCGTTTGCTGGGCAGAGCAGTTCCAACCCATCTCCGTGTTCTCATGAGCTTCGCGTCGTCTGCCGCCTTTGAGTCTCGATGTCACTGTGGATCCTTTTTGCCTGAGGAGCCTGCCTTCGGGTCAGGCACGATCGCTATGGTCTCAATTTTACCTACTTGTCAGTGTAGCTGCACTGGAGCGCTTCTGAGCATAGCATGTGTGCATCTTGCATCTCGGCCATTTGATGGTTGGTCATGTTTTGTGGTATCACTTTGGCCTTTGGCAGCAGAGTCCTTCTCTATGGATGGCAGTCATTGCCTCCTTCTCTTGGCCTACTGAGCTTCTCGAGCATCCTCTTAACAGCTTTGGCGCTAACTTCTCATAAGGAGTTACGTTTCACAGTCTTATCTTGTATTCAGCGCACCAGCCGTCCCTGCGCCACTTAGGGTCAGAGCTGCCCTGCCCTGGCACGTGGGGTCACGGTCAGGTAGAACAGTTATAAAACTTTATGGTTTGTCTCTTTTCTGTGGTGTTTTGGGTAGGAAACCTTATGGGCCCGGTGTGGGAATAACTTGTAGCTGTCAGATAGCCACTTGTAGACTGCCTCACGTTGTGTCGCATATCCCCGAGGTGGATTCCAATTCCTGCTATCACCGATGCTACCGATTTTCCCAGAATCTACTGTTCCATGTCAAGAAGCAGCAGTTGGAAGATGTGTTGAAGCATCTTCTTTGGGGGCGTGTTTTGAGTAAGGGCTGCAGTTAGTGTGTAAACTGAGGAAGGGGTGTCTGTCTGTGAGAGTGTGTGTCTGTCTCTGTCTGCATGTGAGAGTCTATGTCTGCTTGTGTCTGTGTTGACTGGTTCTAGCTTTGTCTGTGTGATTTTTGCCTTTCTGTTTTTTCAACTAATTTTTAAATTTAGAATAAAAAAACCCCCACCTGGAGGGTTTTTTGCCCCCAGCCGGGGCAGAGGGGAGCGGTTGAGATGAGTGAAGGTGGATTTGAGTGTAGGCTGAAGGAGGTGTGAAGCATAGTAGATGACTGTTATGTTTCTCACTTCTTCTTTCTGTTTGTTTCTCACTGTTTCTCTGTCTTTCTATTTCTCTTTCTTTCCCACATTATTTCTAATTTTTCTCGCTCTACCCTATCACACCCCTTGCTCTGGCTCTGCCCATAGCCCCGCCCCTTCTCCCACCTTGGCTCCACTCACCACCACGGCCCTTGCCCAGCTCTGGCCACACTGCCCCTTGCGCCACTGCCCCTGCCTCACACCACCCCAAACGATGCTGTTTGAGCCCTTCTGGCAGCAGCAGCAACCCCAACACCAGGGGGACGCCGCAGCCCTCACAGCAGGACAACACCCAAACAAAAAAGGTATGGACAGCATCTGTGGGCCGGAGGGTGTCACAGAGAGGTTGAGGGGCCAAGGGGGATGGTGTGAGGTGACATATAGAGCTTGTGGGGGCTGAGGGGCAAACAGGAGGCGCATTACAGACTCGAGGGCGTCACACAGCGGCTGGGGGCTGAGGGGCAATATGGAGGGGTGTGAGGGTGACACACACAGGTTGGGGGCTGAGGGACTTGAAGGTGACATATAGAGGCTGAGGGCTGAGAGGTACAGCAGGGGGACTTGAAGGACAACACGGAGGTCTTGAGGCTGATACACGGACACTACAGGCCAGGTGGCAAAGCGGGTGCTTGAGGGATGGAGAGCACACAGTGGAGGTTACGGGTACAGGGTACAGGTTAGGGTACAGTGGTACCCCTCAATCTCCCCCCTACCCCAAACAGCACCCCTGACAGGGCAGAAAGTACACAGTGGATGTTAGGAGTGCAGGGTACAGGGAAAAGGTGCACCAACCTTTACAGCAGCCCTAACTCTAAACACCACCCGTAACAACACCACTTTCCCCCCAACACCAGCACAACGCAGCAAGCCTGGAACCCTTACTGCAGCATGGTGGACTTAATTTTCATTCTCTCCTCTCTTTTAGGACATGAAAAACTGTTGAAGTCACCCCAGCGGTGCCAAAAGCATTGGTGCTTGAGCAGCCACAACCAACAGCTTCTGACTCTGCTGGCCTGCGCCGAAATGCCCCCGGTCCTGCCCGTGCAGTAGCGTCAGCCAGACGGACACGGGATTCCTCTTTTCCTGTCTGCTGGGTTTAACTCCCTCGGGCTCACTGGGGCTGGGAGTTGCATCCAGAGCATCTTGAGGCTCCTGGTGCTCAGGGCTGTGGTGTTTGGTGTGCAGAAAGCATCCCAGGCTGTCCAGCTCAGATCTGGATGTGCATTTCCACAGTTCCTCCGAGTGGGAAAAGGCCAAGAGGCTGGTGGGAAGGGCTTTCTCCCAGGCCTGGGCATCCTCAAGACACCTTGAGGATGTTTTTTAAATGTTTGTTGTCTTTTGTTTCCCAGCCCAGGGCTAAGCTGGAGAAAAGGTGGAGAGAGTGGCAAGCGGGAGTCCCACGTTTGGATCTGCCCTCGGATTCCAGTTATTCCCTGTGGGTCTGTGCTGCCCAAAGTACAAAGGAAGGAGATGTTGGAGTACCTGTTCATTCACCTGTTGAGCTTGGAAGAGATGCTGAGCGTGAAATTGCAGGGAAGCTGCGTTTGCCGGAGCGAAAAGCAGCAGCAGCTGTTTGCCATGTGCCAGTTTCCTGCCTTGACTTCGGTTCCCTGGTGCTCCAGATAATCCCACACCACCTTTGTTTTTCCAAGATCTTTGCTGAAGGGATTCTGAATGTCGTGCTGAGCCTTGCTGTACTTCCCACTTACGTGGCTGATCTGTTTCAGGAAATGTGTCTCATTGGATGGATGGATTCAAAAGTCCCTGTGCCAGGTTAATTGCAATGAAAAAAGGGAAAAGAAGCCAATAGCGTGGACTGGGATGCCCCAGGCCCCTACCAAGCACAGAGGTTGTTGCTTGGTGCTTATTCTCCAGTCCTGTGTGCTCAGGCCTTGTTCTGAACTGCTCAGCCATTAATGCCATTGCAGGAAGAGCAGAAAATCCCACGGCTCCTGTGGATCATTTGTCTGCACTGACTTTGTGCTGCAGCCTGACCTGTGTCCTCAACGTTAGGTTTGAATTAATGCAGATTGTCCAGGATTGTGTGTTCAGAGTTGCTGGTTTAGGGAGGGCCAGGTCTGGATTTGGATTTGTGGGCGCACTGAGTGCTCCTTGTGTCAGCTTTAGGTCTGGATTGGTGGGAATTCTCAGAGAAAAGAGAAGGCAATTCAAATGCACAGCTCCTTTCTTGGAGAAAGGATTGGGGTGGGGGAAAAGAGGGTGTGGAACTGCTGGGAGCTCCTGGAGTGAGGGAAAGGATCCAAGGATTGGAAGCGAAAGCTGTGGAACAAAGCCTGAAAAGGTTGTTGGGGGGAGGGCACTGTGGGGGAAAAACAGAAAGACTCCCTGCTCCAGGAGTCCAGCAGGGGCCATGAGAGGATCATTTTCCATCCACCGCCTCCTGGTGGAAGCCTAATAATGCAGGTCAAAGGAAATGATTGATTTGTTCTTAGTTTGGAATGAAAGGTGCTCTTCCAGAGGGGAACATTTCACCTGTTCAAATTTTGTGGGATAAAGAAAAAGGAGGAAGCAGCTGAGAATGAATAGGTGGATTTTGGGTGGATACAGGGCAAAACATGGGAAGGGGTTCTTAAGTAAAATACACCTCACGGGTACCACCAGGAAAAGCCCCAACTGCCTGTTTTTCCAAGCTCTGACATTCCAGAGGAGTAAACAGTGGTTAGCACATCCATTTCTATATTCCTTGGATGCCCAGTGTTTTGTTGGCAAGAGATAATATTTGGAAATGAACAAATCCAGGGATGTAATTCCTGAGAGTAAAGCCCAGGGGGCCCAGGTTTTGATATTCTTCCAGCACCCAAATGCAACAGAGGGAATCCTGGAGGAGCTGGAAAATGCCGTCACTCCATCGGAGGAATTCCTGGGAAATGGAAAGCAGCAGAAGCAGTAAGAACAGAGTTGGAAGCAGGGTCCAGCCAGGTAAGGCAGACACAAAATCCTTCGGAATTAGAACTGGGCAGGGGTGAGAAGGTATAATTATTAAATTTGTACCCCATGGATTTCTGAGCAGGAAAGACTGCTGATCTTCTCCATGAGAAGATCCAGACTGGAGACTGTTCCCACATGGGAGCAGCCAGCCTTGGAATTGCCTGAAGGGAAGGAAGAGGGATCCTTTGAGCACAAGGATCAGTGTTCAGATGTGGAGATGTTATCAGACAGTTCTTCGGGAGCGTTTAGTTCCCAGGCCGGGTTGATCTCCTGCTTTGTGAAGCTCAGAAATCTGGGAAGAGCCCA